>CAIGRP010087309.1:0-27102 GCA_903798385.1 Fraxinus cuspidata | reverse complement strand
TTGAACTAGAATTTAGTATGAATTTAGATTTAAATTCTATTATAGATGAATTTATGCTATAAAATATCGTCGGGTACAACTATAATAGGTAACATTATATTACAATTTTTCTTGCTTTATATAAATTTTATTCGTACATTGAATTTTACATCCCCCCGTACCATTCAATCCTGGCTCCGCCCCTAGTGATAATTACATTTGATATCATTTACCTTACAAACAAGTATAACATGTCTTTCATCCCTTTTGTTAGTGTTAATCATTATGGACTATCAACACAGCTTGGTTGTGATTTGGTGTCGAATGAAGACATAAATACTTTTGTGTGGTTGTTCAGAGCATGGGTTCAGTGTATGCATGGTCAAGCACCGCATGGAGTAATTACCACTCAAGACATGACAATGAAAATTCAATTTAGATCATTTTTCCAAATACATGGCATAGATGGTGTTTCTGGCACACTTTGAAGAAGTTGCCCGAGAAGTTTGGATACCACGATGATAAGGCATAGATATTTGGGACAATACATGGATTGGTTTATGATTCGCAATTTCTCAAGAATTTGAAGAAGGTTGGGCTGCAATGATTGACACTTATGGATTTCCGGATAATGATCGGTTGTCCGGATTGTATGAGAACATAAGCCATTAGGTTTCTTGTTTTCTAAAGACTAGTTTCTGGGCATCAATGTCAACAATACAAAGAATTTAAAAGCAATCAAGTCGTCCACATCAAATAGTTTAGAAACATAGTTCACATCGATTCGGTCATAATAATCTTATATATACAAATGTTCATGTAATAAGTCGTTCAATTAATAACTACTAATCAAGTCGACCCCTTTCTTTATGCATTCCATTCTGCGCTACCTTTTGCCTTGCATATCATCACGTTCGCCGAAATTTGAAGGTTTACTTCATCATTGCGGCGAATGCAAGATTGGAACATGTATGTCATAGTGTCAACTCTTTCGTTCATCGCATGGTAAACTGAGAAAGTGCTATCTCTAGAAGATTGACCGCTTGATTTTTCTTTGACAACCTAGTCCCAAAAATCACAATTGTCACTGTAGCAAATAAATAATCGCCCTTTATTGGCAATCTCCCTCTCCCACCACGAAACACCTCTCAAATCCTTGCTTGCATGACAGACATCGGCGTTTTCCTGGGCATTCAGTAAAGAAGTGGCTTTTAGATCTACAACTATGATAGATTCCAGAATTTCTTCCGACCATTCTACGATGGAAATAAACCATAGAGCAATGTCAACTCAAGCAAAAGCTAATTCGGCACAACAATTCACTCAATCACAGGGAACTACATCACAATTCAAGGAAAGAAACGCTGAGCAACCATCAAAATTATCATATAAACTACGAAGTAGACAAACATAAACGAAACTTGTTTCCATGGCGATTGAGATAAAAAAAAACAACCTTGCATTCCATAACACAGGACACCTTGACAAGATTTGTAATTCTTATACTTCTATTGTAAGAAATAGGACAATATAGTGCATTAGAATATAAGGCCTTACATGATTAAAAAGAACATGGGATGGAGACATGCACAACAAACTCTTTGGAGGAAGTCAGGCTACTTTGAAATATTTATCTGCTCTTCAATTTGATGTCATTTTTATCCCGTTGACTAGATCTCGAAAGGTTAAAATTCTCCAACAAAAATGTTATAATTTCAGTTATCTAGATCAGTAACACTTGAACCGATTGTATTCTCAAACTTGTGAAATGGGGGTGAGTTCATTTTCTACCTGTGCAAAGCATACAAGTTAAAATTGATGTGAGTGAGAAAAACTTAGTGCTGATTTAGCTAGTGGCCAGAGATGGTCAAGTGTGAGGCTGTGAAACCATGGATGGAAGAGCAGTCGGAGTGGAGGCAAAGATTTTGAGTGAAGTGCGATCGGAGATCCAAAATCATTAGTGGCGGAATAATAGATGAGAGTGCTACTGGATGAGCGATGATACCTTCGATTGACATGCAACTAGAGATGGTGAGCCGTGGGAAGAGGTCTCGACGTGTGGATTTTGATTTTGGTAAAATGTACGAGTGAGTGGTGTGTGTAGATTTGGGAGAAAGGTAAGTATGTTAGGTCTTCTAAGTGCAATCATTTTCTTCAGCCTTTTCTTTATTATTATTTCAACACCCGTAAATGGACCTCTTTGTGTAGCGGAATTGTCCAGGAATTTGAAATTGAATTTGCTAATGTTGCATGATATAAAGAGGTGATATGTCGGAGAAATTCTGTTTTAAGAAAAGAGCCAAGTGTTCCAGCCTAAATATTTATAAATTCATTACAATTTTTTATGTTTTGTCTTAATCTTTTGGGTTATTACGGGATATCAAACGAAGTCGAAATATTATATTTTTAATACAATTTTGAAGTGTTCACGTCCTAGTATTTAGGGTTGGACAAAATTTTCGAACTGAACTGAATCGAACCGGACCCAAACCGAACTGAACCGAGCAATTCTTCATAAGTTAAATACGCGGATGAGTATCTGAATTGAGAACCGACGAGTTCGGTTCAGTTCTCGGTTCTAGACCTAGAACCAAATAACCGAATAAGAATTGAATTTAAATAATTTTTAAATTTTTTATATTGAATTAATTAATTTTTTTCTAAACAAATTAGAAAATTAACTAATTTATTGATTAATATTCTAACTCTTAAACCAAGTCCATGCCTAGCTAGCCCAGTCCAATTTCTAAATTCAATTTTTTGATATAATTTTTTTGTTCAATTATTAATTTCATTCTTAGCCCAAGATCTGGGCATTTTTAATCTTTATCTTTCCAATTTCACACTTTCATTCGGAACCCACTGAGTCACTGACTCTAAATCATTTGATAAATTGAAAACCTACATCTACATGCCCAAATCGAAGCCGTCGACTGTCGAGTCCAACTTCCACTCTCCAACTACCCATCGAAGTCGTGATCTTCAACCACGACCACCGATTGTTGATCATTAGAGATTTGTTAAAAAATTTAATTATGATACGGAACATAAAAGAACAGAACCGAACTAAATCGAACTCGAACGATTCTATAATTATATTTGGACACAACGATTCCATTTATTAAATACCCGAAAATTTTGGTTAAGTTAGAACCAAACCAAACCATGTCCAACCTTACTAGTATTTCACGTCGTTAACAAAGCACAAAACGGTTAATTGTAACAAATGTTATGGTGCGTCAAAGTAGGCAATTTCAAACTAGTATTTCAAGATTTTCAAGAACGTGCTAACTTTTAAAATTCTTCAATAATCGTACGCTAATAGAATCCATAAATCGTATGCGTCGTCTTGAAACTCGTTTCTAGAACTATATCATAAACATATCAAATAGTCTAAATGAACATCGAAAATAGTTAAACGCGTCAAACGTGAATGTTAAAAACTGCCATATATCTTGTTTTTCTTTAAATCTTTTCAGCTATATCATTACCGTTTGTTATTTTTGAGCAATAAATTTCTCAATAAATTTTTCATTATTTTATTAGGAAATTTTATATGGGTATGACATCAAAAAAGAAATCACATGTAAAATGACATCATTTAAAAAGTAAAATTTTAAAAATTTCTTAAATGATCAAGAGACAACATTTTATATTAATGTAAAAAATTTGACATTCACGTAAAAAAGGGACGTCATTTAAAAATTTATTATGAAAATTCCTAAATGATGTCAAAAATTTAATTTGGAAATTTATTAGATTATTTTAATTATTTTTTAAAAAATGATCGAGAGGAAAAAGTAACATTAATTTTAAAAAAAAAAGTTCCTACAAATCATCTTTTTTAAATGAGTTTTTGGGAATTTTTCTGATGTAAAAATAATCGAGAGGAAAAAGTAGTATAACAATTCATATTCCATATAAATTAATAAAAATTTTATTAAATTTTTACATATGAAATTTTTTTTGAGTCCTACACCATGAAAAATATTCTAATAAATATATGTAAGTTTTATTAAAAAATTTGTCAGTAAAAAATAATAAATATTAATGAAATAATTGTAGAAATTTAAAGAAAATGCGAATTATGCGTCTCTTTTTAACCCCATGTCTGATGCATATTTAACTATTTTCGATATTCATTTAGATCGTTCGATATGTTATGATATAGTTCTCGGAATGAGCTTCGAGATAACGTAGAAGATTTATGAATTCGACTAGTATAAAATTGTCGGAGAATTTTTAAAGTTAGCATGCTATCGAAATTTTCAAAATACTAGTTTGAAATTGTCTATTTTGATGCACCGTAACATTTGCTAAAATTGCCCGTTTCGTGCGCTATTAACGATATAAAATTCTAGGCCTTAATCACTTTAAAATAGTATTAAAAATGCAATATTTTGATTTTATTTGATATTTCTAATGATTCCAAAAATTAAGATAAAAACATAAGAAATATAATGAATTTAGAAATATTTTGGCTTTTTCTTTAAAAATTCTCCACAGGTCAACCATTTTTTACGCCACGTCACTAAATTCGAATCCCTAGATTTTTCCTGTCAACCATTGCCTACACGTTCAGCATTATTCTAAAAATGACGTTAAAATATGTTTTTTGAAAATAAAGTGCATTTGACTTGCTGTTTTTAAGTTATTTTTCATTTTCTATTTTGTAAAATATTGAAATCGTGTTTGATTTGATATATTCAAAATGTATTTTTGAAAATAAGGATAAAGTTTATAACATAAAACTCAAAACACAATTTTAACGTTTTGAATGTTTTAAATGAAAATTTTGAAAACACTCAAAACATGTAAAATAAGTAATTAAATATTTTTATTTAAACGAAAATTTTAAAATATAAATATAAACTCCAACAAATAAAATTTAAAAAGATAAAATTCAAAAAATAAACTAAATAAATTCCAAAAGTTTAACAAATAAAAATTTTGAGAAAGATAAATTCCAAAAAAACTAAAAAAATAAAATAATAAGAATTCTAGAAAAATAAAAATATTACAAACTCTTAATGATTATATATATAAAAATTCTAAAATAATACTTAAATGAGCACAAACAAAAATATTCTTAGTTCACGTTATTAATTTTTATATTTATTTCCTATATTTTGAACTCAATTTATAATTTATTTTTATTTTACTTTTGTGGCGAGAAAAATATTGTAAAATATACTAACTTTAAAATGTATATATATTACTTGTAATGTATTAACATAAAATTACTAATCAAATTTCATAAAACAATTTTTCACATTTTCAAAATAAACGTGTTTTCTAGTTTTCTATTTTGAAAAATAATTTTTCAAGATGACAAAATAAATGTGTTTTCAGTAATATTAAAGCAGAATATCAAAACAAAAAATTGAAAATGATCTCAAAACTAAAAATTAAAACAGAAAATTGAATAGGCCCTAATTTATTAGTAAAAAAAGAGTCATTCTCAATGTCATATTTGACAATAATAGAAGATTTTAAGCCTGGCATCTTCTATTTAAGTCCCAGCTTGTTTAGGTAAAAATAAAAGTAATAAAATATGTGATTAAAAAATTGATAAAAGACATGAATTCCATAAAATACGTAGTTAAAAATAAATTTGAGAAAAAATGAATTTTAGGAAATGGAAACAAACGAGGGCTAAATGTCTAAACAATATTTGCATATTTCAAGTCCAAATAACTTCGACAAAGCCCTGAGTAATATGTACATTACTTCTCCAATGGTACTTTCAAGAGATTTAATTTTTTTTAAAAAAAAGACTCAATCTACTGTTCCCACATATGGTCGAGCTGGAAACTCCACAAATCGGGCCCTTGATCGGGCCGAAAATAATAATTTGCTTGGAACGAAATCGATCTAGTCAAAAATTAGGTCAACCAACAGTTTTTATATTAAATGGGAGGTTTGATTGACTTGTTTGATCGGATTTCAAAATTAAATTTAAAATCTTTGTGTCCAAATAATTGAACCTCAAGGTAACATGAATGATATCTAACCAGTGGAACCTACAATTGTTTATTGTTATTTACGTGTAATAACATATATATATATCTCATAAACCATTTATAGTTTTCTAAAAGTATTTTGAAAAAAAAAATTTATTATAAGTGACAAATAATTTAAAAAGTTTAATTTTGCCTTTAAAAAAAAATTTTATAATTAAAAACTTTTTTTAATTTTTAAGCAATGATCCACTGATCCGATCAGCAACTCGAGACTAAATACCTAGGCCGGATCGAGTCTAATAATTATGGTTCCCGCGTCAAAAGAATTGTTTATACTGAAGGTATTGACCTACTAATGATAGATAGTGTTGTCGAATGACCACAATCAAGAACAAGACTTTCTACATTGTATTTTTCACACCATTTTTTCTTGAAATATTTCATTTTTGGGTGTTTTTGATTGATTTTATTTTTATTATTTTTCCACCCAAATTCTTACTTTTGGAGTATTTAATTGACATTTTTTTTGTTAAAAATATTCCAAATGTTGGTCATGTGACCATATTTTCCTCAAAAACAAGAAAACATTTTCTATAAGGAGGGGTAGTTTCTTATTTTCTAGGCATTTATCTTTCTCCCTCTCATTCACACCCTCCTCTCTCATCTACCCACCAATAAAAGATTAACAAGTATAACACTTTTAGATGGAAAATTAAAGCAATCAAACACATTTAATTAATAATTTTCATGTAAATAAGTTCTAAGCAATTCAATTGCCTAAAACTTATTTTCTTCCAATGCAAATTTCCATACTTGCAATCAAACACAACTTTATTTTTCTACTTTAAAGTTAACGTAAAAATACAAAACAGAGTTCTTCAATAATAATGCACTTTAATAAAAACGTGATGGAGTTCGTGAAAATATTGAACGAGAGAGAACAACTACTGGAGCAAATTGCCACAAGTTTTGCATTAGTAGACTTGAGTATCAACATGTGATTGCTCTCATTGTATGCCAATGTTGGTGTCACTAGCTCAATGTATGATAAAATCAAATATTTCTTGATAAAGCAATTAAAAGTTGTATATTGAGCAATGACCCGTCCAACCTCAGCATCAGCGTAGTTTGGCCTTCTTCAATTCCTGGACTTGAAGTGCTGCAGATATCTTCTTCCAGCAGTATACGCTGATGATTGTGGGAATTACAACCCAAGAAGCATTAGCTGTAATGTAGTACGAGTAATAGTAATACATGCTTGCAGCAAAGTTGTCTCCTTCCAAGTAAGACGTGATGAAATACACAGCAGTTCCATAGAGCTGCCCCAAAGAAATGGCCAGTTGGAGTGTGTACCTATATGACTTTTTTGTTGCAATAGCATACCTGCCAGATGTTAAAACCATAGTATGGTAAGATCAGGAATGAGGGGTAAGGAAAAGACGCTTAAAACTAGGTCCAGATAAAAAATCTGTAAGAAATTTCTACGTGTTGGTTTTAGTGTTATTTCACTTTGGTACTGAAATTTTGTTTTGCTCCAAATTAATAACTGAAGCTTCATTTTTGTTTTAATTTAATCAATTTGTCAACCCTGTACTAACGAAAATGTCGATGCGATGATGGTGGGGGACTGCAGTGTGGTTGGGATGCATGTTACAACTTTCTTTCTTTAATTACTTCTTTTTGTTACTTTCAAAAAGCGCATCAGGGGAAGCACATGTCGTCCAACAAGATGCATTCTTGTTAATATAGATGACAAAAGCAACATAGACTGAAGTAGATGGAGTGGCTTAAATGAAATGAAAATAGAACAGGGTTTGGTGACTAAAGTGAAATAACATAACACTTCACTTGAAAGATATAAGACTTCATAGTTCAGAACGTACACAGCAAGGAGAGAGGCTGGACCCTCTAAAACAGCTGTAATCCCTTCAACAGCGACGACACAAGAATCCCTTGCGGCATACCTTGAATCACCTTTGCTGTATTCTTTCCCTGCCATATTCATTTATAAGCAATATATACAGCTGGGGGGCTTGCGTCATTCCAACTAGGGAAATAAAAATTATGGGATGAAGCAGTTAGCATAACTCACAAACTTCTGCAGGGTAAAAAGAAGTCTTCTCCTTGTAGAATTCTGGGGAAAATACAAAATATCCCTCAAGAATAATGTGGGTCAGGCCCGTGAAAATCCACCAGCACATTATCCATCTCTCAGTTTTTGACGTTTTTGGAAACCGCCCTAGTATTATAAAGAATAAGATGGAGAAATGAAAACGGAAGGTTTTGCAGAAGCCAATTAAATTTTACAGATAAAAAGGTATCGAGGGTACAATTCTATTAGAGCAACCAGGCCAGCACATAGTTTATGTTAAACCACCTCATCTAAAGTTTAAGCAATTAGAGTGAAGACAAATTAATTTATTTGACTAGTGTATTTAACATGCTCTATCGTGTGCAGGCTGGTTTCATTTTTTCATCAAAGGCATGACATATGCACAACTTTATAAATAGGTAACAGTAAAACTCGCACTTAAGATTTTGCTTGCTTTGATACTGTACTACTAAACCTCCTCATCAGTAGGTTCAAACATTAGTGGTGCTCATAGCTTGACTTATAAAAACCTTTGTTTACTTGTAATGAGGTCGAAGTGGACTTCTATACTTAGAATTCATTCATATTATAGTTATCAACATAGAGGTATCAAAGGCAGAAAGAGAGAGCTTTTTCGAGCAGGCTAATGCCTACAATAAGAATAATATATGAAATATTACCGGAGAGGATCCACATGAAGGAGACGACCAATAGAGAAGAGATTCCAAAAATGCTAAGTATGGTTGATTGAGAGAGGCTCACAGGCACATAACCAGGCAATTTCAGATCTCTTGGAATGTAGGGGTGACCACCATCTCCTTGCATCTCCATTTTCCTACCATGTGCAGTTCATGTAATCAAAATAGGGGCAATGCCTTTTCAAACGAGAAATATCATATACATGAACATCTATAATTTGACCTAACAAATACTGCCTTAGCTTCTATGAAATTAAAAATTTTCCATCATTCGAAAGGCTCAAGATGATAATCACCGATATCCTTCTATTAACAGCTTCAATAACACTCGGAATCGTCATGATAAAATCCTTTAGTTTTTCTACCAAATAGCATTTGCCATCTCTCATTTTTCTCCCACCAATTTTTTCAGTAACCAAACCAGCCGAATATGGATTCAGAGAGAAATTTGCATCACGTGACTTGTATGAATATACAATTGACTGCCTTCGGCAACATCTCAATCTTCTTCATTTCATAAGCATAATCGCAAATCTATAACACAAAAATAATTATTTCCGTCCTTGTTGAGCAATCAACATCCCGAGGAAATGGCATCAAACATGTTATGAAGTAATTGACAATTGTTATTCAACATGACAAACAAAAAAACCTATTAATTCTTTTTCAGCTACCTGTTAATTCTATTCGATTGAAACAAGCAGTGAGAACACTTTTACAAAAGGTTGTTTTGTTAAATCTTTATTCACTATTGGTAGTCTGTGCATTTGAACTTTGAAGACCGTGCATGAGCGCACATTTGCCCAAGGAAGTCATTTGAAAGGGGGAATGGCAAATGTAAAACAAAAACTAGGTGATAGGTCTACAGAATCTTGCTGGAAGAAGGCAATAATCTTTTGAGTTTGAATATTAAGCCTCCGGCTAAAACATTCATCTAGATGTAATGTGCGAGTGTGCACATTTGTTTGGTGAGAACCATCCAAGAACCACAATAAGACTGCCTGGAGATGAATTCTTTCAGCCACCTATAGCAACAATACCGTCTTTCTCTTAACCATAGCTTATTCAAATATTGGTGACACTAAGTTATAGATAGACCAAGACCAGGGTCATTCAATTAAATCTTATATCTTTAACAACCCATTATTCTTAATAGTCCAGACGAATGAAATAGTTGTACAAAAAACATAGCCACAAATATAAATATACATGCACAGAAACATATGGATAGACACCAAACAATGTACTAATTCTCCAATGAAATTTGGGAAATTACGGTAAGGTCAGCATATAACCCTTTCAAAGAACTCCATTCACACTATGTTTGTTTTTAAGCTCTTTTTGTTTTTATTTGACTAGAAATTCGATTTAACCAATCTTCTAATTTATATAAAACACAAGACTAAAAGTTAACAAATTATCACTTATGGCATTCACTATTTTGTTCAAACAAGCCAGCTTTCTGTCGTTTACACAAATTTTCTATTTTAAACTCAAAATCACATAATATTTGGAGAAAAATTAATTCTTTTAGTCCCTTAATTCAAAGATAGTTACTCAAACAATCATAAATAACGTTGTAAAAACTAGACAAAGCGGAGCTTTATGTATAAAGTTCTCATAACTAAAAAAACAATTACAAAGATAGATCATATTTAATAATAGGAATTGGGTTTTCTCTATTTCAGGTCAAATAAGAGTTATAATCATAAAAAAGAGTGGATCCCATTAAACTAAAACTACACTCCTCATTCATTGGGCCCCTTTTCTTCTGATTTTCCCCTAACCTACATTCTCAAAGTAAAATCGAGATTTAAAATCCAACTTCTACGACATAATACAGCTTAGCCAATAAGCAACGAAATTGCATACTAAGAAGTTTCAACTTTCGGCTTGATTAGTAAAATGTTAGAAAAAGAAAGGCAGATCATTGTACACTTACAGATATTTTCACACAGAGAACCACTTTGTTGTTGAACCCCACAAAAAATCTTCAGTGAAAAATGAAGGAAAAAGTGGGATTAGGTTGGGCTGTTGAGTGTTGACTGGGAAGTGGTGAATGCGAATAGAAGATATAAATAGAGGGAGAGACAATAACAGATCCGATCTTCCTTTTCTATCCTTTTTCGGGTTTTGAATTATTGACGGCGCGGGTTAAAGTTAACGGCTTACTATGGAGAATTACCATAATCGCCATTTTGTGGTTAGTGGTTAATTAATTGAATCATCGTAAAACTTTGAATAATGTTATTTATAGTCACTCACTATCTTAATCGTTGTACATAACGTGCATGTAGCGGTTAGTGATTTGATACATTAATATGATAGTTTTTTATTGCATCATGCATCAAATTATTAACCGCTACATGTATGTCATATAGTGCGACTACAACAGTGAGCGACTACAAATTGTATTACTCTTAAACTTTACGTAAAATTTGAAAATTATGTAGTTCGACCCTAACAACACCTAGAGGGGAGTGAATAGGTGAATATGCGGAATTCAAATTACTTAACAATTAAATAGCAACAAGTCATTATTATTTTCTAGATGATTAATCATGCTTCAATTATTCTTATGTTGAAATATCACAGTTAAGTAAGCAATAAACAACCACAAGAATTGATCACGGAGAAACTCAACTGGGTAAAAACTTCGAAAAGTTTGCTAGTCAACAATCTACTATAAACGATTTGTAACTTGCAGTCTACCAGACTAGAAAACGACACGTACTTTCTGATCTCCTGGCTACAATTCCAACAATTTTGTGCTCCTACACCAACTCCCAGCTACAGTTTCTAAAGCTCTCATAGACTGCGCTCTCCTATAGCAACTACTAGCTTTGTGAAATCGTCTATCTTCTATGGATGCACGAAGAACACCACGTTCTTCAACGACTGGAACTCCAATCACCTTCCCTTGATTTTCAGAAACTCTGAAAGATGTGAAGGAAGCATCGGTTTGGTATTTGGATTATGAAATTGATGTTTTCACCACTAAGAATCAATTGAACAATTAAGGTTAGTTAATTTGTGAAGGGGATATGAATACTATATGAATTCTCAATGTTCAACATTGGAAAAATAGTTATGTGGCGTTTGGTATTTATATGTTAGGTTAAAGAATGAATGGGTTGGACAAAAAACTTTTGAAAAACGAATTAAAAAATTCCTAAATAGAATTGTCGCTCAAGCGAGCTCAAGGCGAAAGACTAGTGATAGTGTTTCTATTTTTTACGCTCGAGCCAAGTCTTAACGACAGTATAGCGAAATTGTGGCGCAGTTTTTCCTTCTTTTCAATTCTCGAACCCTAGACCTAATATAATACAACTTTATACTATTTGCACATTACTACTTGACTTTTTACAATATATCAATTTAAGCCCATTTTGTTCACATACTTGTCAACTACATTAAATACCTAACAAGCTCTCCATTTGGCATTCTATGACAAAACTACAACATAAAGTTAATGCAGTAATAAGATAAAAACATAGACTCAAAGACTGACACAACTAATAACTGTCTTGATCGAATTCTACTTTTTATACATCAAAACATGTTTCCTGAAATAGACAACTCAATACACAGTGTAAAATGTACACGAAACAGTATTAAGTATATGAACAGTTCAAGCAGTTTATAATGTAAAAATGATTGAAGCAGTTAATAACTCATAATTCATTTTTCAGTTTCATATCATATACTAAATTAAGATGTAATATCAATGCAACCCAACATACCGAAATGAAACATTAATACTACTAAAATATCAAAACTTAATTAGCAATATTGAATTTATTATTTCATCAAAAAATTATAGATGACAATGTCAAGTCAAAATAATCATATACATAAAAATATCCATATATATCCTATCTACTCCCCTTTTTGTCACAAAATGACAAGGAACCAAAAAATAACATACAATAACCCAACAATACAGGTATAATCAGTTACAAGTATAAGCACTGAATAATAAATCTTCCCACACATATGAGCAAAGTTGAACATGGAGTAAATTGTATATGTGACCCATATGTGTAAAGTGCCACTAATTTTTTGGTAGTAGGACTCCAAATTTTAATTTTGTGAAAAATGACATGCATAACATCACTGCCAATAAAGACAATCCCCTACTTATAAAAGTCAAACCAAATAAAGCACATTAGAACCTCAGGAAACTGAAATTTTAAAATTACTTAATCACTGAACTTTGTAAATCATTATATCATCTATTACTCAAATTTTTTTTTTTTTAAATTACACTGATATGAACATCAATGTAAAATAGATTGTCACTCACACAATTTCATTAGCCACCTCAGCAAATTCGTCAATTTTTAACTGTTCATTTAGTGAGTGATAGATGGTATAATGAATTATAAAGTTCAATAATTAAAGGAATAATTTTAAAATTTAGTGACCTGTGAAAACCCTATGCAAAGTACAATTATGATTCAAGTAATTAATCTACTTTATGTGTATGAAAATTTGGCAGCCCTAGAGGAGGCTCGGGATGACCTAGTCAGTACTCAATGAGACTGATAGTTTTCTAAACTCTTGATCTACCTAAATTGCAATGGTGGATTTAGGGTGGGCATGGTGGGTCACTTGGCCCACCAATTTTTTTTGACTTTTTATGTTTTATGTTTTCTGTTTGCATTTTCTTTTAATGAAAAATATAATACATTGGTCAAAGTAGGGGAAAATGAGAATTGTGCATTAATGTTATTGGCATGAATAAATTGTCTAATAATTCGAATATTTTAAACTAGGCGTTGCTTTCCCTTATAAATTCTACCCCAATACTCATGGCAATTCTAATCTAGAATTGACAAAGTTGATAATTGTTATACTATGTTTGCATTTGTATCTTAAACTTTATCATTTTTTTGTAAGGATCGTGACTAAAAGGAAACTACATTTTTTTCTTTATTAAATTGTTTAATTTGAAAATTTGATTACACCCCATAACTTAAAATGGTTGCGTCTGCTAATGTAAAGTGCATTGCTGTGAAAGCAGCTATGTAGACAAATACCTAATTTTAGCCTCCATTCGATAAATTTATGATTTATAAAAAAAATAGTTACAATTTCATAAATTTATAAATAACAAATGGACAGTGGTTAATTTCTGGAGTTAATTACTTGAATCTTCGTCAAATTTTGAATAATATTATTTACGGTCACTCACTATTGTAGTCGTTCTACATTATATACATGTATCAGTTAGTAATATGATACATTAATGTGATAGTTTTTTTATTACATCATGCATCAAATTATAACCGTCACATGTATATTACATAGGGTGACTACTGTAAATAATATTACTTTTAAACTTTACATAAAGCTTTTATCGGGAAACTGAAGTTTAAAAATTACTTTGTTAATCACTGAACTTTGTAATTCATTATATCATCTATTACTCAGTTTTTTAAATTGCACTGATGTGAATATCAGTGTAAAATAGATTGTCGCACACACAATTTCGTTAGCCACCTCAGCAAATTCGTCAATTTTTAACTGTTCATTGAGTGTGATAGACAAGATAACAAATAACAAAATTTCAATAATTAAAGAAATGATTTTTAAAGTTTAGTGATTTGGTGAAAACTTTATACAAAGTACAATTAATTAATCATACTTTCTGCGTAAGAAAATTTGGCAGCCCTAAATGAGGCTCGGAATGACTTAGCCTTTAGCCAGTACTTAATAAGGATAGTGATAGTTTTGGCTGTTAAAGGGCAATGGTGGATTTAGGGTGAGGCATGGTGGGTCATTTGGCCCACCAATTTTTTTGACTTTTTATGTTTTATGTTTGTATTTTTTAATGAAAAATATAATGCATTGGTCAAAGTAGAGATTCGATACATTAATATGATAATTTTTTTATTGTAACATGTATCAAATTATTAACTGACATATGTATATCACATTGGACGACTACGACAGTGAGCGATTGCAAATAGTGTTGCTCTTAAACTTTGTGTAAAGTTTTTATTGAGAAACTGAAGTTTAAAAATTACTTGGTTAATCATTGAACTCTGTAATTCATTATATTATCTATTACTCAATTTTTTCAATTGCACTCATGTGAACGTCAATGTTAAATAGATTGTCACACACTCAATATTGTTAGTCACCTCAGCAAATTTGTCAATTTTTAACTATTCATTGAGTGAGTGATAGATGGAATAACGAATTACAAAAGTTCAATAATTAAATGAATGATTTTTAAAGTTTAGTGATCGGGAGAAAACTTTTATGCAAAGTACAATTAATTAATCCTACTATCTGCGTATGAAAATTTTGTGGCCCTAGATGAGGCTCGGAATGACTTAGCCCTTAGCCATTACTCAATAAGGATAGTGATAGTTTTGGCTGTTGGGCAATGGTGGATTTAGGGTGATTTTCTTTGACTTTTTATGTTTTTCGTTTTCTGTTTGTATTTTTTTAATGAAAAATATAATACATTGGTCACAGCAGGGGAATTTGGGAATTGTGCATTAATGTTATGGTTATGCTTTTTGTAGGATTTTGGCATGAACAAATTTATAAATAATAAATAAATAGCGTTGACCTCAACATTTGTACCTCCCATGTGGCCACACATCACAAGGTTTCTCGTGTGTCACGTAAGCCTGCTCCTGCACATTGGGACAAATACAAGTCGTTTGACAATAGAAGTATTTGAGTGTGAGATGTGCTTTAGATACGAGCTTTTTATTTAAAAAGAGGTTTGGCTTTGGAAGAGTATATGTGTGTGTGAGAGAGATATTCTAAATTTGCATTACCTTAGAATGACATAAAGTATGAGATTTTATATTAGAAGTAGATAAGCATGAGCTGTTAGATGTGGAGGCACGTAGCCTCATCCACACGGCCAATGCATCATATCATGTGCATCAATCAATCAAGTACATTTGTTATGAAATTTTTGCCGCCCTAAATCTGACGCATAGGACTTAAATTTGACATGTTGATTTGATATAGTGGCTATAGCAGTGAGTTGTCACATCAATTATTCGTTGAAGATACTATTCAAAAGATCATCTATAGAGTCCCTACCTACATTACCTCGTCGACGAGGGTCCAACCTTACTTATGGGGCGAGTTCCAGCAAATGAGTTCGACCTTTTCATAGGAGTTCGCCTCCTCGTAGGGTTCAGCCAAAATATGCTACTTAGGTAGAATGATGTAGAGTGTGGGACCAGATTAGTTTGCCATGTAGCACCCATGAACGTACTTGTAGCCTCGCTGAAGTAGGCATGACAAATAGCAATAATGAATTTGTGATTGAAATTAATATTAATTTTGATTGAATTAATAATTCATTTATTAATTTATAGGCAAAATGAGGCTTGGATATTTTTTCCCAAGATGCACAATCAGTTCTGAAGTTTGCAAGTGATGTGATCACGGACTTATAATTAAGAATCAATCTACGTGTATATTCTTTGTATAGATCTTTGATGACATTTGAATATGTGTCAAAATCGAAATCATTGATTATTTTAAATGTTGGACAAATCAATTGTAGAATTGTATATCACATGGTGGAATGTAAATCAAAATATCAATCAGTACGTATGTGTAGCAAAACTGTATAATTATTCGTTGCTTATCATATTGTACTTAATAGATCATCTATATATATCTTTTGTTAAAGGATATTTTTAGAAGATAACTCTTTTTGTCAAGTTAGAAGGCAAAAAAATTAGGAAAAAACTCAAAAAATTAAATATAATTACTTTATTTTTATCTTTATTTGTGTTGCTTAATTAAATAAAAGAGGACACTCTTAAATTTGTACCTCAAAAATTAGATATGTAAAGGGGTGTTTGATGCACATCATGGAGAAGAAAATGCAATTTATGATATGATGTAATGGAAAATATGTGGTTAAAATAAGGAAAAAATTGCGTGTAATATTATTTTATTGAAAAATGTGTGGTTGAAAATGAGTTTTGAAAGAATAAATTTTTTTTAAAAAATGTGCATCAAACATGGGCTTAATAAATGTCTCTTGCAGTGCATACGCATGAGTTGTGTTAGGCAATGGCGAGAGTTTATTACAAGTGTTCTTACTGCTAGGGAGGTAATTTCCTCAATTAACTTTAGTACTGTCATTATATCATTCGTATCATTGTAATAATGCTCCGGGATAAGTTGATTATTCAACGCATGCCTAATTTATAACCAACTACTTCAATATATATTTGATTTCTCATCACACCTGCACATTCAGATTATTTTCTGGCGACTAAAGCAGTGTATATTTTGATTGGAAGTGCAAAGAATGGGTAAAATGACAAAAGTCCTACAAAGTCACTCAAAGAACCTCTGAAATGAAATTCTAGAACAGCAAAACATTAATTCACATTCATAGTAAATTTGGAGTCGAGTAACACAATTATTGAACAAATAAAGATACAGGAGTTTAAAAACCTCGATCAGGGTAACTAACTTATTTTGTACAATAAATGCACAAAATAGTACTCAGCTAGAGTGAAATACATGTAAATCATGAGACTATTGGCTATTTGAAAAGACTACTCTCCTTGATTCGATTTCTTTAACACTTAGAACAATGTCATCGATATTTCTTGAGAGGTGTTTTGAATGCTCTTCCATATCTTTTAGAACACTCTTGAGCTGATCTTGAAGAGCTGCAGATCGTTTTCTCTCCCTCTGCAACTCTGCTGTCAATTCCCGAATCTTTACATCTTTCTCGTCCTGAATTTGGCAATCAAAAATGGGTAAAACGGAAAGGTGCCATATAATAAGTTTGCAGTATTAACCGAACCAAAATGAACAACATTTGAAAAAAGTAATTTTCACTTTTCACCAGTTAGAAAAATAATATGGAAGCGTATGGACATATTTATAACAAATTTGTGTCCTAAGGAATGAACATTTTTGCATTAACTAAACACTGGAAAATCTATATTAGTTATAAGCTTGAACGTATGTATGAGGCAACTTGAAGACTTATTCAGATATTTAAGGAAACCCAATGAGAGTTCAGATATTAGATATCTCAATACTTGGAAAGCCAATAAACACATTCATAATGCTAAACATTCCTGGTACACCTGAACCATAAAAAGCAATGAGTGCTGAGTTAAAAAAAAAATAACATTTTTATGTGCACTATAGCAGTTATCTATAGCAGACGGGTTATGCGGGTCCAATTATTTATTTCCATAAAAGCCTCAAAAATTAGGAAGTCCAGCTGTAGAAATGCCAAGAATTAGATATCACTAGTTCCCCCTCCACTAAGAATAAAGGAAACCAAGTTAGCTGTTCAGCACTTACGGGCACCAGAAAATCAATAGCTTGCAACTTTGCATCTTTTGAATAACTAATAGATATTCCTGTATTCTGGTAAACAGACCAACACAGTACTCAAAAGGCGAAAAAAGGCCATTATATATATATATTTTTCAATTAAACAAGCATGATTTTCTTATCTATTGCAGGAATTACTAATTCCTAGACACCCTTCAAATAGCCTTCTGCATTTCCATGCAAAGTACTTAATGAAAACAGAAACTTCCTGTACTACCAAAACAATAAAAATATATTCAGAAATCATGAAGTAGTAAAGTATGATTGGTTAATAGGGATCGCATTCCTAGTTTAGAGAGATTGCAACCCACAAATATGCACTTAGGTATAAACTCAGAAAGTTGACACTGTTTTGTTGTAAATTAGAAGTCTTTTTTAGTTTTCAAGGTTTTCAGTTTGGTCATTCTGTAAGTAGTTAGTCAAGTTGGATTTTTACATACATATTGGACCACTGTTGTTGAAAAATTCAAACATTAATTACTGATCTTTTGTATTAGTGAAATTTCTTCTAATTCTATCTTAAATTCTTCTCCCAGCTATTGTTCGAATGCTAGCTGGTGGTCTCAGTTGGAGATCGTATTGCATGTGTTTATGGATTGAACGAGATTCANCTTTCATCATTAAAATGTCCTTTAATTCAAGAACTTGGAGCTTCCAACATTCAAATCTTTTATGATATTTTTCAAAGTATAGGTTACACGACTTTTCAAAATAAAAAAATTCAATTATAGATTGGACGGATCAAGAAAATAAAGAAAACACTTTTTTTTTCTCCTTTAAACCAAAATAAATAAAAATTGTCCCCTCTCTCTCTCTCTCTCTCTCTCTCTCTCTCTCTCTCTCTCTCTCTCTCTCTCTATCTATCTATATATATATATATATATATTCTGTGGCAATGTGGCCAAACATGCGATCCACCAGCAGCTTGACCATCCAACAGCTTCGTCTCGCTCCCACTTTTTCATATGTTTGGCATAAATGAAATGACTAAGAATCTATCAAAAATTTTCCAAGTTGTTATTTTAGGAATTTGCATTCTTGGTAGGACTTTACATTGTAGCCTGCAGGGCAAATTATTGTTGAATAATTATGACATTCAGTATTACTGAAAGCTTTTTTGGCACATATTTTTCCAAGGGTTCCAGCTTTGGAGTCTGCTTGCAGAATATGACACTTTAACAACCTTTTTATGCAGATAAATATTTTAATAGAAATTTGAAATAATAACTAATTAAACCTGATTCTAGACTCAACCTCATTCTTCAGAATAAACTTAAAATTTAAAAGTGAAATAATTCAATTGTGTACACCAATTCTTCAGAGGCAAGAATAAATTAAATGACTGCTGAAGTGAAGGTCCTAAACAAGATGCCAAACACTAAAAGCACATATTTGTGACAGGAGCTGTTCATAAAATGTCAGGGATATTTAAAATACTTACCGGTGTTTGAGATAGAAGTGCACTTCGACGAGTGTTAGCCGCTGCAACAACCAATGGATGATTATGTTCCTTAAAAAACTTTGCCACACTCCAGTTTCCTGTCTTCTCTCTCTTTACAACTATCATAGCCTTACATCCTTCCCTAGTTATCGCCCTTGGCTTCCTATTTTCACTCAGTCGAGGTCTACACTTGCGAAAACCTTCTTTATTACAAACAAGTCTACGCCATACCACTTTCCCATCACGCATAGATCGTCGAAATGCATCAACTCGCATAATAAATCCAAGACGAGTGGCATAAGCATCATAAAAGACCTTGGCAGAATCTTCAGAATCAAATTCCATGCCAACACGTGGTTCAATATCTGAATACTCTTCATTACCAACTTGTAAAACCTTTCCATTGGAATTTTCTACAAGTTCCGTTTCATCATGATCACTGGAGTTTTCATTCACTGTCATAAAAAAAAAAAAAAAAATGATTCAGCAAGATTCCTTGGGTCAACACCATTAAAAGGGGATCATTGATACAATCGATTTAAGATATTTAATTCATTTTAAAAAAAAAAAAAAAAAAATGCAATTTGTAACACAGTTTTAGGAATATAACCTCTTCCCCCTTTCCCAAAACTAATAAAAAGGAAAATTGACCACTTTCTTAAGAAAAAATGTAATTTCAATAATTTGTAAAAGCTGTAAAATCTCCACTCCAGCAAACACTTCGCGTATAGCAGACAAGATGAACCTGAATCAGTATCATGCAGCAAAAGTAAATGCCAAATTGTCCAACTCTTTTATGGTTAGACAGTTAAGAGGGTATTGGTTCTCCTTGAAACGCATGGTCCAAATCAAGAAATAGCTGAAAGAGCCAGGCTAGCCCATTGACAAGCTACAAATATTGCACGAGAAATTTTGAAAAGCCTTTATTCGGTGCTTACTTGAATATAGCTACTCCTATTAAAAGTAATTTTTCCTCTCTATATGTATGCTCCATACTGATGAAGTACCTAAATGCCAATTCAATAGACCTTAAACAGTTAAACCTTCAATTTTTGCCTTCTCAATATCAATATCTCGGCAACCAATACAGGCGATTCTATAAATTATATAAATATAAATGACATTAACATATTTCTATGATTCCTTCTCAATTTCAGGCACTCTCCAAATTGACAGCTGAATTTTACAAATACTAATACTCGATTAATAAAGCACTAAATTGCGATTAGCGCCTTAGCGATAAAATAAAAAAGTTAAGCAGATTAATATTGTAAGTTTGAACTCGGCAAAAAGTCAATATGAAGAAAATAAAAGACTTACTAGATTCTTGCAAATTGAAGCCCAACAGCCACCCGAATTCTCGTCAGTCAGTGCGCTTCCACTATTTTGGTGGCGAGAGAGGTGGCCGTTCCCGGGGGGTGGTGGAGGTGTTAATGGGAAGAAGGTTAACGCTAAATGCGTTTACGGCAATGTGCAGTTAAAAGCGTGTTTGCCTGCAGCAGCATTATGTTCTTGCTTGAAGAAAAAAGGATAAATTGCAATTGTGCTTTGGTTGAATATATTCACGTCATATTTTTAAATAATTAAATTATATTTTAATATTTAATTATTCAACAATGACCAAAGTTTAAATTTTGAATGCCTAATGAGTTTTGGTTGAATTTAAAAAAGAATTATATTTTATTAGGACGAGGTACATTTTACAAGATTTTAATACATACGCGTACTAAAAATAATAAGATATTCACTTACCTCGAGGTGGTCGAGTTGGTGGAGCAAGTGAACGCGAAGATCAAATATTACGAATTCGAATCATCTGCCAACACTTTCTCGATCGAGTTAGTCGCACCGGACTTGTCTAGGGCGACTTACCTCTTTTGTGTGATTTACTGACAGCTACACGTAGAGCGAGATTTACCTAGTGCGCACACACAGCTATCGAGGTTTCTCTGACGGGTAGTGACGCGGGTTTCTACATCAACAAAAATAAAAAATATAATATTCACTCTTGTAATGACTATCACTCACCACAACTTCTCTCTCACTTTATTTATCACTCGTCTCACTCATGAAATTGAATATTTTACGCGCAGAACGATAATCATATTGATTTAAAATGAATACAATAAAATATTTGTTGATTCTTTATAAGAATATCGAATATTTGATAATCAACAAATCATTAATTTGTGATCAAATACTAATTTGAATTGAAAATTGGAGAAAATATGAACGATTAATATTTTATTTCAAAAAATCTAATTAACGACTAATCCTGATTTATTACTAATTCTAATTAATAATTAATCTTATTAGCAACTAACATAACAAAAAATTATAAGTTCTAATAGGAATTGAAATTCCAAATTTATTTAATAAAAAAAAGAATAACTACAAAAATTGAAAATTTAATCTTTATGGGTCATTCACGAATCTTCCCTTGAATCATGCATGGACAATAATAAAAAATTAACAAGAATAAAAGAAAATGTCAATTTTCATTCTTTAAAAAGGTTTGGAAACACTCGTAGCTAAGTTATACGTACAAAACTGAAGCCCCTTTGGCATAACGAAACAGCCTTCGACTTGTAGTTGAAAGTTGGAACATCTCAAAGATACTTCTTTAAATTCCAAGAGTAAGCACCGGCATTTCTCGATTCGCGTCAATTGTTTCCTCTTTCAATATAATATCCGTTCATAATTCACACACTCACTGTAACTGATATACACATATTTGCCTCCCTTGTTTTTTTCCTGGCGAATTTCAGTCAAAATTGGAGGTGGGTTTTAATGGGTTGGGTAAGTCTTTTCTGTTACGTGTTCTAAGAGTTGGGTTCGCGTGATTTTTGAACTTTGACATGAAATGTCTTGGAAACGTTGTTTGCTTGTTTGAAGCTATTGTTCGAGCTAGATTCTTTCCTCAGTTCTGTGTTAATGTATTTGGCTTCTTGTTTAGAGTGTAAAATGTAATTTAATCATGTAATACATCCATGTTTTTCGTGCTGAATTTTAGTCAAAAATTGGATGTGGATTTTAATAGGTTAGGTAATTCTTCTCTATAATGCATTCTAAGAGTTGATTTCGTGTGATTTTTGAATTTTAACATGAAATGTCGGGGAAATGTTGATTACTTGTTTAAATTTACTGTTATTACTAATTTCAACCTGCCCCTCCTGTGCATACGATTGCTTCTGTCTCAATGCATTTGGCTACTCGTTTAGCAGGTAAAGTGTAATCGTCTGCCTAAAATAAGGATTCCTCTGGAAAATTGATTTCATAGAAGAAAGGAATAACTGAAAGGAAAGGAAAATGAATAAAATCACATTTCCTCGCTTTCTCTACCTGTAATTAAAGCAAATTTGAAAATTTTATATCCATAGTTCAAGTCATGAAATATGAAAAGGAAATGATCAATAAACTAGAAAAGTTTTATACAATTTATATGTTTAAATATTCATTTCCATAATCTTTTCCTCTTTAGCCATATTCTGGAGAAGATTTTATTTAATGATTTCTTCAATTTTCAATGCTGAAATCTCTTTTTTCAGTTTCTAACATTTTCTGCAATATACCCTGGGAATATGCCTCAAATGTATCATCATCCTGCCCAGGGATAGAAGTCTGTTACGGCTATATGGTATATGTCTGAGAGTAGTCTTGTCGATTAGTATCTGACATTTCTTCATCCTAATGTAATTTACTCTAGCACAATGTCAGTGTAATTTTATGTCGATTCCCAAAGCTAAACTTGAACTTTGTATCATTTTATTGTACCAGAAAATAATACTTTCACTTAGTTGAGTTCACAAAAATGCGCTTCTGGCTCTATCTGTTTCATAGTAATTTTTGGACTTGATTATCTCGCAGTGGAGATACATCAGGAAGACACAATAGCTGACAGCAATGCTGAAGGAAACAATGGTGAGTTAGAAGGGAGTGAAGAGTTTGAAGGTGAAGATAACTACGGGAAATTGGAAGAAGATGATGTTCTTGAAGCTGAGGAAAATACAATTCAGGTGGAAGGTGGTGAAGTTCTTGAACCATATGTGGGAATGGAATTCGAGTCGGAAGGTGCTGCAAGGAGCTTTTACAATGATTATGCCAGGAGGTTAGGATTTGTTGTGCGTATTATGCAACGTCGTCGTTCTGAGATTGATGGTAGAACTCTTGCTCGCCGACTCGGATGTAACAAGCAGGGCTTTTCCCCCAGCACTAAAGGGAAAATTGGGCCAGAAAAAAAGCAGCGCCCTAGTGCACGTGAAGGATGCAAGGCAACGATACTCTTTAAGGTGGAGAAATCAGGAAAATGGGGTGTTACAAGATTTGTCAAAGATCATAACCATCCTCTTGTTGTCACTGCTCGTAAATATACTAACACGGTAAGTTTTCAAGACGTGCATACAATAAAAAATTGTTCTTTCTCTTTAGTCCTTTCTTTACTTGGTGCTTGTGCTTTATATTTCCCAAGTTAAGAAGATATCTGGGTTTGTTCTGCATACTAATCTCTTGAAAAGGGATGTTTATTGAATCTTCTAAAATATTATCTGTTACTATTTTTCTTAAGAGTTACCTAGCCCCTGTATTTTCTCTTTGTTCTCTCTTTTAGATATGGATGGTAGTGGTTACTCCTTGCAATTTTAGTGAGTACATCTATATGGTGATGTATTTTTATCCACCAAAGGAACAAAAGCAAGATTGGAACAGTAGGAAGAGTATAGTTGTGATCCACCATTTGTGTAAGTTAAAATTATCATAGACTTTATTATTGAATTTTCCAGTGTTCAGCCAGTCTTGCATTTACAAATGCTGGCATTGTTATGCAGTAATATACTTAGATTTTCCAAAAGGAACAAGTCATCTGTAAATTATCAAACTTTGAAGCAAGTCTTGTGTATCGTCCTACAAGTAATTACTTTGTCATGCCTTCTGTCTCCAGGTTTCATGTTCTCTGTTTCTTTTCCATTGCTATTGCCCCGAGGATGATAGGAAACACTATTTAGTTTGGAGCGATCCAAACTAGGAAAGACAAAATTTGATTTGCTTAACCTTTGATGTTATTTAGTGTTTCATTATGTGTAAATGATGAGTATAAGAAATATGTGACAGCATATATTTTCTTTATTGTTGTCCAATTATTGTATAATCCATTGGATCATGAAATAATGGTAGATCATAAATATGGTCCTTAGGCTACTAGGTGTAAGTACCACCCCTTGTGAAACACTATATATCTAGTGTCAATAATTAATAGTACGATTTGCTAGCCTTAATTAAGTGCCTGACGATTATGGAGAGCCTTTTCTAGTTATTTTAATTAAAGATTATTTTTTTCTATCATTGTGAAAGAGCAAGATAGGGCCTTAGGGAAGAAAAAAACAAAATCGTTTCCACAATGATCACAATTTGAAATGGGTTAACATTTGGAATCTAAGTAAAATGACAGAAGTATCTTTGTATTGTCCATGATTATTGGAAATATAAGTTACAAATGGCTTTCAATTTCTCATGCCAAATTACATACAAAGTTCAACACCTACTTTCAGGATGAATAACTAGAAAGAAATAGAAAAAGGAACTCACAATTTCTTCCTCACGTTTTACAGGATGGAACCAAAAATACGTTGTATGATATTTTTTGAATTTCTTTGCATCCTTAATTTGATACCATCAATGATTTTGTTTATTTTTTCTCTATGTATGTCCCTAGGGGCGGATAGAAGGGTGTGGGGGTGAACTACCCGACCAACTCCCGTCCCAAATACAATTTTGAACCACTTTTTGGTTTGTTTGTACACAGTCCAAAAAATAAAAAACCAGCCTATGTAAAAAAAAAAAAAAAGGCAGCCCAAGTCATAGTCCTAAATCCAAAGCTGCCTAATAACTTCTTGACAATGGCACAAAACGTTCCAATTCCAAAAATTACTCCATCTTTTTCATTTTCTTTCTCGACTCTTTCTCTTATTTTTGCAATTAACCGTACTTTGGTAGAATTCATGTTGATTTTATTTTTGTAATTTGAAATTCATTTTTTATAATAGACATTGGTCAATAAATTCTTGTAAATTTGAAGGCAAATGTATGTTCAATTCTAAGTGCCAAAATGTTTAAATAATCTGTGAAAAATCAAGAATTCTAAAAAAATCAAGAATTCAAACCAAAATAGCACTTAAAAGGCTATTGATTTGTCTCTTTTGCAAAGACAAATTGGACCATATGTATTATCCTGTACCATATTGCCTAATTAACTTACCTGTGAATTTATTACAAAATTTACTCTATTGTTATGATAGATTTCAAATTTGGATGCTTGACAATATAAAAAATTGTGTCAGGGATGTGTATCCTGATGCTAGGGGTGTTAAATAGGGCGATCCGAGCCGCTCGGCTTGCTCAACAAAAGCATGACTTGCCATAAATTTTATTTGTTTTTATTGAAATTTTATATTTTTCTCAATTTAACGAGTTGGCTCTCACACAAGCCGACGAGCTTGCGAGAAAGATCATTGTTGGGCTCGCTAGTGGAAAGAGCCAGCTGAGCTTGCTCAATTTTTCCCACTTAACACCCTTACTCAATACACACATGTCTACATGTACAATATACAAGACAACTTGAATATCAAATATCGGGTTTTTCGAATCTTGTAGTTATTTTAGGAGAACGACGGAGGCATACAATTTTGAAGAGTTTAATAAATATATATGAGATATACAAAATAAATCACATGAGGCATGGAAATCTTTAATCGAGATGTGGGTTGTACAATGAGTACAACACATTTTACCAGAATTCGATATGATATGATGACATCAAACATTGCAAAGTTGCCGAATTCAATGTTTAAGAAATATCGAGAGTTATCAATTCTTGTAATGATCGAGCACATTCCCAGCAAGTTGCATAAATTGTTTTATAATAGATGGGCAGATTCATAGTTATGTACAAGCATGCTAATCCAGATAATGAAAATAAAAATTCACGACTCTTGAGGTGGCAAAGAAGGTGTAAGTGGACCTAGCTTAGGATATGTTGTGAACTTGAATGATAACCAATTTTACACTCAATAAAATATTTATTTCCAATTCACATATTTTGTTCAAAACTAATTTTGAAATGAAGTACATTGATAAAAATTTATTTATAAGCAAAAATATTACTTTATAATTAAATAACTTACTTATAAAAAAAAAATTACTTATAAGATAAAATACACTTTTGTGTAAAAAATGCTTATAGAGTAAAAATACTTCTAATAGGACAAAATATCACTTATAAAATATAAAAAAGTTACTTATAAGTAAAAGATTTACTTATATATAAACAATTATTTAAAGTACAAAATAAACTTATGACTCTAAAATTTACTTATAACTTAAAATTTCAATAATAAGTAAATATTTCAATTTTTGATTTAAAAATCAACTTGTATGGAAAAAAATTACCTATAAGTAAAATCACTTATGGGTAAAAAAATTCATATAAAAAATTATGCATTGAAAATTTCATGAAAGAACATCTATGTAATTTTATCCTAACTATATAAAAGAGCGAGTTTTTTTTTACACGCGTTGAAT
>CAIGRP010087291.1:0-20735 GCA_903798385.1 Fraxinus cuspidata | reverse complement strand
AATTCTGAAATCTATTTGTTATGATGTTTAGAAGGAGAGTCAATTGGTGTTCCGTTTATAGGACTGGATGAGGCGTCAAAGCGGCGAATTTAGGAAGTCATAGAATAGTTTATATAGGATTTCATTGGTCAAGATAAGATTTTGTTGAAGGAGATTGAACGACAATGTAGAGGAAGTAACTCGCGATAGAATTTTGGTAAAAATAGTTAAGTGACTAATAGAAGTGTAGGTCGATAATAGATATAGCAATCTAAACCAATTATATAAAAGATGAAACTCGAAGAGTATTGTCTCATAGTGATGAGATCATAGAAAAATAAAGCAGAATTAAAGCAGCATTAGTTGTGTTATGAGCACTACATGTTTTCACTTCTTTGATGCCCATGTTACTGAAATAGGACTCTGGACCCTAGTAAAGCTTTTTCCTCTCTTCACCCATGTCAAACGTCCTTGAGCATATCTTGTAGTATCGTTTCTTATTCTTTTCCTTAATATAAACCAAACTCTATAACTCAAAGTTTGATTTGTATGTTTATATATCAGATGTTGTGGTCTCACTCGCACGTTGACTCCCTCAGGTGCCACCACTTCTACTGAGTAAATGGAATTAGAACTCCCCACATTTGTCAGACGTCTTTTAATAATCTTCCGCGTCTCTCCTGGCTTGAAAATTACAGAAATCGAGGGATAATTGAGGCTGAATCCCCTGTTCTGGTGCACAATGTCATGGCAACTCACGTTCCTGTGAGTTATGGCGAAAATTTCAGATCTTGTATATCCAAGAGTGCATAGATGAGTTATATAATCATTTGGCTGGATATTGTAAATCAATCCTGGATTGACAGCTCGTCCCGGGTTTACATGTCCTGCTCCAATTGCGAACAGCTTGGCAGGCTTGTCTCCATCCATTATTGGTTTGCCTAGATGATCCATCATATCTGCAGTTGTCATAAGTGCGGATTTTATTGCAGCCGGGGTCCATTTTGGATGAGCTGAGTGAAGCAGAGCAGCAATTCCACTGGCATGGGGACAAGCCATGGAAGTCCCTGACATGACAGTGAAGTTCACTCTTCTAGAATCTTCTGGAAGGCCACTTGGGCCGAGATTTTGTGGCCAAGCAGCAATTATATTAACTCCCGGGGCAATTATATCCGGCTTGAGGATTGCAGGATCAGTAAAACTTGGTCCTCTTGAGGAAAATTGAGCTACTGCAGGTGCTCGGGATTTTCCAATGATGGTTCCTCCAAATATGATTTTAGCTCTTGGTCTCCTTGTGGAGTTCATATAACTTTCCAAGTTAATTGATTCATCAAATCCTATCAATGTTGCTGGTAGGACATGGACATCGACTGAATCTTCCTCCAAATTAATTTCTGTATTCACTAAAATCATTGCAGCACCGCCTGCTTCCTTCACTATCTGGCCCTTCTCGGCTCTCCCATTGATACCACGCTTACACACTACCATTTTACCTCGTACTTTTGCTTTTGGAAGAGACCCTCTCATGCAAAAATCACTACCCTTATTGCCTCCAGTTAAATAAACTAGCTCGAGCTCCGTCCCTCCGCTTTGAACTCGATTCCCGGGGTACATGGATTCTCCATATAGGAACTTCCCATTGCCTAGTTGAACTATAGCTGGAAATCTTCGGTCAAGCGTGCTTGCACCAATGGTAGCAATCCAAGGAGCCTCATTGGCAACCGAGTATTCGATTGGCCCGTTGTTTCCTGCAGCACATACTACTGAAATGCCATGCTCCATAGCTCGAAAACTGCCAATGGCAATGGTATCCTCATATAGGGGTACAGGGAAGCCTCCTAGTGAAAGGGATAGTACGTCAACTCCATCTCTGATGGCTACATCCATTGCTGCAAGGATGTCAGAGCTGTAACAGCCACTGAACCAACAAACTTTATATATGGCAACATGGGCACCCGGGGCCATTCCTCGAGCCTCACCAGCTCCATTTCCAAGGACATTTGCCATTGGCACTGGAGCTCCGGTGGCAGTGGATGCTGTATGGGTACCATGACCATGAGAATCTCGTGGTGATACGTATTCTGAGACTATATCAGGTGACGATGACAACGACGCCACACGATGACCTTTGCTGAAAAATCTGGCACCGATGAGTTTTCGGTTACAATTTGAAGAACTGAAATCTTGTCCTTCTTGGCAGGTCCCTCTCCATTTCTGAGGAACTGGAGGCATCCCCTGATCATCAAAGCTCGGACTCTCTGGCCAGACACCGGTGTCGAGCACGCCAATTATTGCCCCTCGACCAAATCTAGAATTCATCCAAGCACCTCCTCCAGTTGGACTTAGTCCTAGGAACTTGTAAGAGTAAGTAGTGTGAATCTCAAGCCTTCTATCTGGTCTTATGGCAATTACTTCATTTGACTTCTGCAAGGTCTCAAGCTCGACCAGTGACAGTTGAGCTGCAAAACCTTCAATTGCAGTGCTGTAAGAGTACAAGAGTCGAGACGAAGAATCCTCATTGCTGGAAATGGTTTTCTCAAGGAATGAAAGGTGCCAATGAAGTCTAGAGCTAAACGAAGACTTCGTTAACGCCTGTGGGTGGAGCTGAACTATATAGGTTTGTAAATTCTGCGCATGGACGCAAAGAATGTAGAGTAAAAGGATGGAAAAACGAAGTCGATTTTTGGGCTCCATGGAGTGCTACCAAATAGTATGAATCTTGGATTGTAGCAGTGGTGTTGTACATCTCCAGGATTGAAACATGCGGTATTTGAAGGCGTTGAAGAGAATTCAAATCTGGGTTTAGGAGCCATGTCTGAACCCCTGAGACAAAGGTAAAGCTCGTGAAATTTAAGAGCTCTTCATCACGAGTATCTCTTGGACAGAGAGTAGGGAGAGAGAGAGAAAGAGAGTGAGAGAGGGTTTAGTTTCTTGAGGAGCTCAATTTTATTGACTTTCACGAGATGTTTTGGTCAAATTTAATGTACTACAGTAAATCAAATTCTACCCATGAATCTTTGTCGCAGAATCTGTTGTTTAGTAATGGAACATTGCACGGACATTATGGTGGACAAGATTTTTAAAATGATAAGCAATCTTGGAAAATTAGGAAGGAGAAAGTGATTATGGGTATGGTGGGGCCTCATTTATTTACACGCTCTGGTTTACCTCAACATGGCTCCTCATACCACATGCTACTTGTGCCTCGTACTGCATGGTTTGGTTTCTTTGGTTTTATGTTGCATTCAAACCAAATGTAAAATTGTCAATTGCTTGAATGTTCATTTAAATAATTCAATTACAATAATATTATGTGCGAGAACTTAAATTATGTTTGAAAAATCTATACTTTAGAGGAAGAATTTCTAATGTATTTTAGCATAGATTAATGCTTTGTAGCTATTCTAGGTGTTTTCAAGTGATGTGTCATTTTGAATGAGACTTGTGTCTTTACTTTTAAGATGATCTAACACTTGAATGCAACATAGAAGGGTAATTAAACACTGATATTACTAAATAACATTTTTCTTTTTCCTTTTTATCGGTAAACATGAATTATATTGATCAAACATCATATACAAATACTCCGGGCATTCCCGAGTGAAACAACAATGAATTTACAATGGAAATACAACTACTATGGGTATACCCAAGTAAACAAACAAAACAACAAAAGAGACAAAGCTAATCCACTTTAGCGCACTAGCTATGGTAGTCATGGCTCTTATAATACCCAACCAAACGTTAATGCCCTTCCAAACACTTGAAGAAAAAGGACATTCAAAAATAGGTGATGACATGTCTTCTCATGTGAAGCACAAAAAATTCAATTTCGATCAATATCTAAGTAATGCAATTTATCTTTGGTGAGTAACTTGGATTGAGCTCCCAACCATAACATAAAAGAGTGTTTTGGAGTGATGAAGTGTTTTCAAACATCTGATGCCTAGCACTTAGTATTTCCCTTAGGCCGGAAAAAGTCATATGCCTTCGATACACAAAATTTATTTCCATTTGTCTATGTATTCCTGCTAAAAATCTGTTGCAGCGTGTCTGAGGGGGGCTGGACGGCCTGGTCATGTGCAAAAAACTACCCAAAATCATCCTAATATCGAGCCGTTTTTTGAAGAGTGGTGAGTGATATTTCCTTGGCAATACCTCCCAAATACTAGCTCCTTTAAGGTATAATTGATCTATCCAACGAATCCACAAAGTATCCTTTTTCTGATTGATATTCCACAGCAACTTGGAAAGTAACGTTGAATTCCAGCTTTTCATGTCTCTAAACCCCAAACCACTTTCTTTCTTTGGTAGGCAAACATCCTTCCAAGCAACCAAAGACTTCTTAGAACCCCAAAGAAAGTTACGGCGAAGACTTATGATTCTCAAGATAATTGTAGCTAGAATAGGTAGCAAAGAAAACCAAAAACATTCGACTCCTTGAAGCACCGCTCTAATCAATTCCGCTCTACCCGTATAGGACAAAGAAGAGCACGCCCAAGCACTAATATAAGCTGTAATTTTATCCAAAAAAGAGCATAACAACTAATCTTAAGCTTCACGGAAGCAAGTGGAAGGCCCAAATATCGAAAAGGCATTGTATCCTCCGGAATGTTTTCTTGGATTTCATCAAGTTCTTGCCCATGTATTCCAGCTGTAAATAAGCTGGACTAAAGGTTATTCATCCTTAATCCTGAGGCATTCCCAAAGTTGTTCAAGCAATCCATCAAAATTTTCACTGAAATGACATCTCCCCTTGCAAAGAGCATAAGATCATCCGCAAAAGCTGTTGGAGTTGATTTTGTTGAGGTCATCAAAGAATTTTTTGCATCGGGTTCTCTCCTCAAACAAGTGAATCACACGATTATTACCTTGGTTCCAAAATCTAGTCACACTAAAATTGTTGGGAACTATAGGCCTATTTCTTGTTGCAATGTTTTCTACAAGGTTATCGCAAAGATCATTGCATCTAGATTGAGGCCTATTCTTGGAAGTATTGTTGACCAAGCCCAATCCGCATTTGTTGAAGGTAGGAGTATGATGGAAAACATCCACCTTGCTCAAGAGCTCATGAGGCAATATAATTGGAAATGGGTTGCTCCTAGATGTCCACTTAATGTTGATCTTCGTAAGGTGTATGGCTTGGTTGATTGGGGATTCTTAAAGCAAATGCTTGAGGGGTTATGCTTTCCCACTAAATTCATTGGTTGGGTTATGGAATGTGTCACCAAACCCAAAAAAGCATGATGAGTAACCATCCGGCCCCCAAGACTTATCATCACCAATATCAAAGAGTGCATCCTTAACTTCTTGACTAGAAATATCCCGAACAAGAGAACCACCTTGTTCCAAAGTCACCAAGGGACCCTCCATTAAAAAATTGTGCTCAATGGGAAAATTTGGACATCTTGTACCAAGTAAAGAACTATAGAATTTGATGAACTCATAAGCAACTTCATCTTGCGACGTGGTACAGCACTCATCCTCCTTAAGAACTTTTGCAATAAAATTCTTTCTCGTGTTACGCTTCACCATAGCATAAAAAAGTTTTGTATACTTATCACTATTGATAAGGAAATTGCATTTGGCTTGTTGATAGTAGAAACTCTGTTCTGCTTCACATAAACCAAGAGCTTTTTTCCTCAACTCGGCCACCAAAAGTTGATATTGTTGGTTAGTGGGCTGATCATGAAGCATTTTTTGACCATCCTTCAACTCAATCTTAGCAATGTTGGCCCTAGTAGATATGTGTTCAAAATGCTTAGCATTAAGCTCCTTCAATGTTCCCTTCAAATTTTGCAATTCCTTGCAAAATACATATTGTTTTGTCCCTCCATCAACAAAATTCCAGCCTCTTAATACAACTTCCGAAAAATCCTCATGATTCGTCCACATGTTGAAGAATCTAAATGGCCTCTTTTTGCTCCCATCCCGCTCCATAACCGAGACAATACACGGAGAATGATCGAAAAGGCAAGCCAACGGTAAAAAATCAGCACAACCATAAGCACCATTTTGCATCCAAGTTACTCCACATAGAATTGTTGGTCCAAGTGTAAAGACAATCTGTGGACCTTAAATCCGTGAGACCAACTTGAAGGCAACAATTAGTAAAGTCCTTCAATTCATATGGTGTCACATCAGTACCATTACATTTTTCATCAAACTTCAAAACATTATTGAAATCCCCAAGCACCAACCAAGGCAACAAGACATTCATATTCATGATACTACTCCAAAGTGGCCTGTGAGTAACAATAGTATGGAGTGCATAAACAAAACTAACATGAAAGGTATATGAGGTTACCTTGCAAGTAGCTATACAATGTATAGCTTGTGGTGTGTACCTTCGCGGGATTCCACAAGATCAAAATCCTCCCGACTTGATTCGTGCAAAAATTATTAACTTGCATCAATCCGTTGAATTTAGTTCTCATAATACGATTAAATTGAGATTCATCGTCTCTAAAACGCCGAAGACATCAATATTGTAACATACTCCAAATTGGCATAATGAAATAAAAAGAAAGAATTACATGTCCACAAGGTAAAAACCCTAAAAAAGAATTCCGTACAGAATTAATAACGGATGATCCACTTGGACCACAAAAGATAATGTGGCATCTAACATTACAGTAATACATAATACACCAACAAGGATGAAATCGCACCATTTTTTTTAAGGGAAATATGTTTTTATTGCACTTGAAGTGTGAAGAAACCTTAATAAATGATGCATTGTTATCCTCGTTGGCATGTTAGTTGACAAAGTAATGTCGTATGGAATACCATGTTGTCAATCTGTTGTCCACATAGGACATTCATTAGCTATTTTTGACGAAATTCATTTTTAGTACTAACGTTGATCGCGACTTAAAGTGAACGACTAATGAATTCCAATTTAAAGTTAGGGGTTTTACGTGAAATTTGGATTTCATTTGAAATAAAATGATGTCTTTCAATTTAAGATTGTCCAAATTGGTGGTTTCTGTATCCTCTTTTCATTCATTATTAAACACCGTTTCACACATGTCGAGCTTCAATCATCTAATTTATATATAAACTCAAACCGCGAATAGAATTGAGCATTTTAACTTAAATCTCTTAATAAAATCAAACTTCAATATATGATCTCGATGTTCATAAATACTATGGAACGCACCTTCATTTTGCAAACTTATAAATACTTTATAAATAAAAATAATAGTGGTCACAAAAATTGTGGATAATAACGAGTCTTAAGATTGAAATTAATATTTGACTTTGACTGAAATTATAAACCAAATTTTAAATTGAATCTGAATGGAAGCTAAATTCTCAGTTCTTAGGACATAATAATAATAATAATAAAATTATTATTCACATGTTTGGTCCGGATGAAAATCGGATTTTAATTCAAGTTAAAGTCAAACAATCAATAATAACCACATCTTTTATGGATTCCACAACTTTTCAACCACACATTTCAAATATTTTTATCAAAATCTACCAAAAATCTAATTTTAATTTCCACCAAACACCATCTATTATCACTTGGCACATAAGTGTGATGTTGAACGCATCACAAGCACAGTACAAAAGACTGCCATTTATGGAACAATATTCTTTTTAAAGAATCCATGGTTAAAAAAAAGAAATTTTTTTGGACTTACGTGTAACTTTATTTTATTGGAGAACGTATATTTGATATGAAGAGAGAAAAATGAATTATAATTTTAATGGGGGCATACACGAATTCGATATCAATTTATTTAGCGAAATTAATTGGTAAGAAGATCAGCACTCGTATCTCTTTCTCTACATTTTGCAAATCAAGACTGCTCAAGTCCAGCAAATGGATACTTCTGTCTTGCTGACATATTGTCTCAACACGAGAACACTGAACATTATTTAGCAGATTTCCTCAAGAAAGCTTTAAATCAAACTATATTTTATTCAGTCAGTGTTCACAACAACAGGCAGTAATCCACAGACAAGAACGGGGATTTTTTTACATTTTGGTCCCGCAAAAGATTGATTCTCTCCAGACAAATCAGATTCAACACGATATCCACCTCACCAAATGTAAGATTTTAGCCGAAATATCCTCGAAACGGCTTTAAAGCATTTCAAATATGTGCAACTAACGACTACAGTTTGTTTTCTGAACCACTTCGGAGAACTAAAGTAAAAATGAATTGTAATAAAAGGGATTATTTATGACTAAAAACTTGATTTTTATTACTGAAAGCAAAAATGACAAGTACTCATTGTTCTTCCTCTTGTGCCTTTCCTTAAAGTGAACATTCAGCATATGAGAGTATGTTCACTCAGCTATGTCACAGAATCTGTATACTAAATCCTTTAAAAAATATGGCAAACCGATATTTGTGAAAGATATAAGAAACCTATTTATACTGGAAGCACAATTGTATATCTCTACATCTTGTCTTTAAACAAGATTTTCATTCCTAGACCATATAGTATAATGTAATGCCATACCAAGACCAACATTCATACCTCGATTCCACACAAAATGCACCACTACTGCTACTGGTGTCTCAATTGAAGATCCAGCCATCTTACACCATGCATTGCTGGGAATTTGGAATAATATCAATTTCAATATTCATGGCTATTGTCTTTGCTCATTCTTCCAGGAGTTTTTAGCAGATTCTGCCGATTAACTGTTGGAATCTGCATTGCCATCTTTAGGTTTTGAGAAGAATGGATCCCATTCATGAGGCCCTACCTCTTGGCCTTCATCTAACAAAGCATATTTCCAACTAAGCTCCTCAATAAAATTATCATCTTTACGCCCCTTGATGATGTCTTTCCTCAACTTTGTAACTTTGTCAATGACAGCCTGAACAGCCACGTCAAAAGCATCTTTGAGGGTCTCCAATTTGGAGCGAGGATCTGCATATATAAGCCTTGGGATGAGATTTATAACCGTCTCCCTCATTTCTTTTACCTTCTCTGGAGAAATTTCACTGAGCCTTTGCTCTATGCTGATATTCCTCTTACGAATATCGTCCTCCGGAATGAAAATGGAGTACTGTGAATAATTTCTTGGCAAATGCCAAGTGTATTGCGTGTAGGCTGAACCTGGATGGAAGAAGACAGGTATACAACCAGCTAACATGGAGTCAAATGCGGATCTTCTTGTGTATGAATCACCCTGAGGCTGCAGGCAGAAAAGAGAGCTCTGAAACATCTGCATTATACTGCTTGGAGAATGACACTTGCTCTCCCCAAAATCACACTCCAATAGTTTGCAAACTTCGGAGTTCTTGCATTGATCAATGATCTGCCCCCTGATCGATTTGGGGTTGTCTGGACGTGGTGCACCAGCAAAACAGTATAGCCATTTCCTATCCAGTTTCCTCATCCTTTCCTGCCAAATAAATACATCGGCATCCTTTGCAGGATGGAAGTAGGTCGGATATGGGATGCCACAGTCATTTTCATTCCAGGGACTGGATTCTACCACAAGCATTGACATGTTTTTCGCAGCGGGTAAGAAGAGAAGCTTGTTACCCCAGTCATATTCTTCATCAGTCAATCTCCTGAAGTCCCATGTTATCCTACCCGCAACTAGAAAGTGATCTTTTCCTCCCATTATCCCCCACTCCGGCCTCTTCATGAGCCAATCAACCAAAGAAAGAGAAGAAGCATCCCTTGTCGATACATTGTGCCCCCAAAGATACCTTGCAATATCAAAACCTGCATAGAAAGGCACGAAAATAGCAGCAGCCAAAGATGAATCATTTGTCAAGCATTCATATTGCTTCATCCGATTGCTAAAGATCACATCCACAGCAAATTGATTAGTTGCATACCACCCAGTATTTGAGAACACCCCTTCAGCATTCTCCAATGGAGGGCCAAGCCCAGCATTAGTAGTGTACTTGCACATATTGGTCCATAGGCTAAGGCTCCTACACTCTTTCAGCATATCCTCATTGAATCTCGGAGGAAGATCATAAACATAAACATACCTCCCTCCACACGGATCACTCTTATTCTCACTGGTTCTCAATGCCCTCATAAAAGGATATTTCGCCATCTCACTATGAGCCCTATCTTTCTTATTCACCGGCAAATGTTTCACATTGCTCGATTTCACAATCTTCAGGCTTTCATCTTTTGATTTACCATTAGCAGATATTTCTTTTTCACGAATAACATCAAATTTAGGACTTTCACTAGCAACATGGCTACTAACAGGGATCGGGTTGGGATTACGCGGGTTTTTAATTGATTCAGTGTTCACGGTAGCGGGGTTTGACTGAGTCGCAACACTGCTACCTCTAAGCATAACAAAATGGAAATATAACAACACAAACCAAAAGAAAGCTGACAATGAAGCTAATAAACATACTCTAGAATGTCGATTTCTTACTTGCCCTTTCTCCGTCCGGTCATCTAAAGGCAGTGTCCCTGCCAGGCGGCGTCTAAGATTCCCAAACATAGCAAATTCACCAATAAACCAAACCTCAACCTCTCATTCAACTATCAAAAACCCAACAAGAGACAACATCACAAAATCTAGAATTTTGCACATTCATCATCTCCCGCCCGACAACCAATCAGAAAATCCAAACCCTAGTTCAGGATCTGAATGTAAACTTACCTCGGTACAACAACAATAATTTTCAGAAAAATCTGAAAATAAGTACAAAATATTGATCAAGTAAGAGGGGCATTAGTTGAACAAAATGAACGAAAAGGGAGAGATGTGAAAAGATTGAGCAAAGAAAGAGAAAAATAGGAAACGGAACAGAATTCGTTCTGATTTAATGCTGATTTTTAGGAACCAAAAGTAGAACTACTAATACAAAACGGAAAAATATATTTCTTGATCTTCAACGCGTTTACGCATAAATGAATTTAAAGCTGATCTAACAGACATTTTTTTTGTTCAGAAATGAGTCATGAATGAGAGACCTGTGAGAGAGAGAGGGGTTTTATGGGTTCTTGAAGTAAGGGAAAGAACATGATTGAGAGGGGGTATTTAAACAGGGATGGACGAACATGCGTAAGTTAGAACCGGGAGCCGGAAATCGGTCCATGAGTTGCATGTGTCGGTAGTCAATCGAAAGCTCGACACGTGTATTCCTGATTACGTCACTCTCTTCCAAGGTTTTTGTCGTAGAAGTGGGTCGGGATTATAGGTTATTAAGGGCAGAATATTTTAATTTTAGAAGTGAATATGTTTCTCCTTTTGGATTATAATTTACTAATTAAAGTAATATTAAATTAATTGATCCCTTTGACTCAATAATCAGAATCAGAAGTGTACTTTCAATTATTATTTAATTGACAGTTAAAAATGTGCAAATTTTTTGATTATAATTAGTTTACTAGTGAATCCTTCAAAGTGTCAATTAAATAATAATAAAAAGTACACTTTTGATTCTGATTATTGAGTCAAAGGGATCGATTAATTTAATATTACTTTTATTAGTTTATATTGTAAAATATAATCCAAAGGGGTAAAACCTATCCCACTCCTGAAATAAATTATTGGACATATATTTGACTAAATATATTTACAACTGAATCATTTTTCCATTATTGGGTCACTAGCATGTGCTTTGGTTGGGTATATTAAATACTTGTATATATGAATTTGATATGCTCGAATTTACTATTGACGTAAGAGTTTAAAGTTAGAATAAAAATAATCTTTGGATATTTACATTGAAACATTCAGGTGCATTGCACGAGTCTAGAAAGACGTCAATTGTACTCGTTTATATAAAGGGGCACAAATCGTTAAAGCACAAGTCAAATAATTAATCACACTCATTCAACTGGTGTTTTCTTTAAAATTTTTATGTAAATTTAACAATTGTGTTTGGTACATTTGTTTAATATATTCGTATGAGTTTTGAGTTGATCGAGTTTGAATATTCAATGCCATTGTGACTAAAAACGTGATTGCATACGTGAGGGCGAGAGTTCTTGAATAGCGGAGTAAGTCTTGGATAGAGGAAATGCGTTTTGGAAGGGGTTCTGGCTGAAGGTTTGGAGAAGGAAATGTTGGTAGCCTGATGATGCGCGATTGTGAGAGGATCCTTCATTTTATTTTTGTTTTTATTTTTTAATTTATTTAAAATTGAAAGTAAAATATCTTTTTGATAAACACCATACAATATGGACCTTTAGCAATGTAGGCCACATTTGTGTGTGGGGGTTGAGCAACAATGTCTAGAAACACTAAGACAAAATTTGTTTCATCTTTAAATAATTTTACCCCATTAATAAAACTCTATTTTATTAAATTTGTAGTCCGTTTGATCACATCCTAAATTAACAATCACATGATCATGCTCCCCTACCATTTTGATAGTCATCGGTGGGACGTGATGTACATGTTATTTTGAAGTATCTATTAATTTTGCGATTGTGCTACATATACATAATAAATTTATATAATGGTTTATTTACATATGATGTAGTGAGATTTGACAGAGTCATAATTTCTTCGACCAAATAAAAATAAAAAATTCTCCACCATCTCTTTGGCACCTCTGTATGTAAACCATTATATAATTTTTATGTACAAGTTTTAAAATATTTTAATATTTTAAATAACACCATAATATGTGTATGTACGATTCTTCTATATATGATTCGTTGACAATTAAATCATCTCTATCTTAATGTATAGTAATAAAGAGTATCACACTACAACATCCATAATGTATTTGATAGCAAATATGAATATATTTGTTGTTGTGGACATTCCAATTAGTGTGAAATTGCATTTTTTCCTCATATATTGGGGAAAAGATTATGCTCTAATAGAAGAGTTCTAGTAACAACTCCTAAATTTAAATAATAAACTTGTTGGATGTGATGTGTATATCATTCCACATCTTCGTTTAAATTGCATTTAATCTCATTTATTTTCATTATATATATATAGATTAATTAAAATACAGCTATTAGCCCTTTTTGAACTTCATTATTTAAAAACTTATTTTTTTTGCTCTTATCTTTAATCACACATTCTCTCAAATAAATAACTTTACGTGTAAAATAAAAAAAAAAAAAATCTACATTTTAACCACATTCTCTAAAAAATTTATTACGAAATCTATTTTCCTAGAAAATGGGGCTTAAATTTGATCTGAAAATTCAAAATATGTATTAATAGAACCATGAAATAATAAATATCTAAAGATTTAAATAATTAATTCAATATGATTTTAGAACATAAAAAAATCTCGAGTCAAGTCTTTCAATCACTTCTTTGTAAAAATTCGACATATTAGGCATACATAGAAAAATGAATCACTTTCCCGCACATGAAATGTCATATAAATAAATAATTTCGTCCCACTCTAAAAAAAACTTTTAAACGAATTGATTTAATGTTTTGATCAGCAGAGAAACTTGATCAATTTTCATTGGAGCTAGTCTAGAGACACTTCTAGCTTTTTCCCTACATTCCAAGACTCCGCGTGGAATGCTTATAATTAAATGAATGTAGTCAAGAGCTAGACTACTCATGTTTTCGAAAAAATATAGGAGAGAAAAATGTTTTTTAAATTGTCCAATGATGTGCTGTCACGTGATATAATGTAAATAATAATGTAAAAGATGATGTACATGTAACATGATTATTTTAAAAACTCACGTGACACTCCTATTTTTCTACCCTTTTTTTTCCACACTTCGTTTAATCAAAAATCATTTTAAATATGAATATGGTTACTTGATATTAGCAATATTTTATTAAAACGTACAATCACCACAATGATAGATATGGTTACACCTCTTCTTGAGTAGCAAGCCACGTGACTGCCAACTAAGAAAAGTGCTGCATAAACATTCTCTAATGCCTTATTTTATCATCCTTCGACACAAAGAAGGAGCATCACATCCCCTCGTCGACCATTGCTTCTTGGAACGTTGAAGGGACAACTTCATGCTTCATCAATTAATACCTTGAAGGCGATTTAGCCTATAGCTGGAGCGCGTCGAAGTGATGAGAAGAGTCATCACCTGTAGCCACATAAGATGTGCCTTTGGCGTCCGAGAAGGTGGTGATGCTCCATGGTGCCTAATGCAAGTTGTGTTATGCTGGCATGGAGCTATGTGAAAAGTGATTGATAGACGTTATCTGTGACGGAAGTTGAGTGCGGACGTTCTTTTATTCACCAAGGATAGTGTATGGGGTTGAAAACCTATTGATGTCTAGGACACAACATACGTTATTATGGACTTAATTTAGTAAGTCGTTAAAATTATGACATGTGTCGAATATCCAAGGAGCATTTATTCATTTTCCTTGCCTATAAATAATTTAAGGATAATTAACATTTTGGTATTTCTATCTACAATGTAAACTCGAATCCAATATTTGCTCTTAATATGTTTCTCATTGTTCTTTTGAATTGAATTGAGTATCGGAGCGCGTATGATCATAACCTCCCTCTTCCTTTATCTTTAGAGAAGTTTCAATTTGGCTTATCTCGTGCATTCCAACTGTGCATGTAACACACGTCTGGAGACAGGCTGGGTTCCAACCAAAGCCATAGATCAACCGGTACCAATTACTTTATTTTCTTCAAGTATCTATATCACTTTATTAGTTAGTGTACTTTATTTTTTGTATCCTTACACAATAAATCTACTCTTTTTTCAACGTTATGAAAACTAAGTCGCAGAAGTCAAGCAGATAATTGTCATCCACTCATTTCACTTCCCAAAATAAACCATGACTACGTTATTTTTCGTGAAGTCCTCGCGAGGAAAACACACATTGACTTCAAAACATGGGAAAAATGGGTCAGTCATTTTACTGTCAAAATTGCAATATAGGTCCCAACCTACTAAATTTACACAAATGCATCCTCCACCACTATTTCCCCCTCCTTATATCCTTACGAAAGTACGTACTATAGTTTTCTTTCGCGTAAAAGTTTAACGAGTGAATGAAATTCGTAGTGCTATTATTTGGAACGCATATCATTTTTCAGGATTTAAACTAATCTCTTGTAAACTTTGATTTTCAATTAATCGTTCACTATCCCTTCAATATTATACTAATCATCATCCCGTAAATAACGAAATATTATCGAAACTCTAATTCCCATAGACCGAAAAAATAATGCATTTTTTTCCCAAATTCTTAATTAGGGTTTTGTTCGCTCTCTATAATTACATGCTCTTGAAAAATCTTTATCAAATTTAGCCAATCATTAATTTCATTATAAAGTAATAATCTTACGTTTTCAAAGTTGCGATTAGTCCATAGGGCATAATCAAACACTTATATCATACATAATTTTGTTTGTTTTTATTAAGGTTTAAATAATTATAAACCAACGGTAGAGTTTGAATTACTTTTTTAATAATATTAACTTTTTAAAATTAACTTAATTCTTAATAATACTTTATTATGTATCTTTTATTATTTATTAATTATTTGACGATTTTTCTTGATAGTGATTTTTACAATTCAGTAACTTCTTCTTTTGCTTATGTAAGAGTATGTTTGATTGATATGGAAAATATATTATAGAAAAGAAAATATTTTCCTTATTTTAAAGAAAACAAAAATCTACTCCCCTAAATAAAATGTTTCTAAAGAAAATTAGCACGTTTGTAAAAGTTGAAAAATATTTTTTATGGAAAAAATAGCAAACAAACAATTCAAAATATGAATTTGAATGGAAAATTTCGATGGAAACTAAATGTAATCAAACACACCCTAATTGTTTTTCTTTTTCAAGAAAAGGGTTCATTTATTGAATTTAATGTGTTTTGTAGCGGGGAAAGTGATGAATAAATTAAAAGTTCTGCGTAATATTGAAAATTGAATGGAAAATATGATCCCAGTAATACTCAAAATAAGCTCAGATGATGAGGCAAGTTTTGGCAAAACCAGATAGGGAGGTTGCTGTTAAATTAATAATACAAAATATAAAGGGAAAAGTTTAAGGGGCTAGGGTTTTTTTTTATTAATGAATTAATATAAAATATAAGGAAATAAAGGTTTAAATAGCTTTATAAAGAGATAAATAAAATGACTAATCTACCCTTAAATAAAACTAATATATTTAACATCTATCTTCAAACTCATGATATTGTTGCAAGAAGTATCGAGAGTTTTCCAGTAGAATACGAAACCATAAAACAGAAAGTGACTTTGAAAACAAGTCAGCAATCTGCATGGTGGAAGGAACAAAATGTAACGTGATAGTACCAAGCTGATGGTGATGTCAAGTGACATGACAATCAATCTCAATATGTTTGGTCATCTCGTGGAATACTGAATTGTGCACAATTAGATAACACTTTTATTATCACAATACAATGGAGTAGTTCGATAAATAAATACACCCATATCTACTAACAAACAACCAACTTAACCAAACTATCTCACAAGTAGTAGAAGTCATGGTACGATACTTTTGTTTCTATGAAAGATTTAGAAACAATATCTTGTTTCTTACTTTTTCAAAAAATAAGAGAATCGTCAAGAAATATATAGAAGCGAGTCGTAGACCGAGGATTGGTAGGATTACTAGTCCAATCAATATTAAAATATGCTTGCTATTCTAATGAAGAAGTAGATGAAAGTAAAAGACTCTAAAATTGAGTGCACCGAAGATATCTCAAAATGTGAAGAACGTCAGCACAATGAACTGTAGTAGGCGATGTAACAAACTAACTAACTAACTATATGAATAATATGTTCAATATCTGGACGAGTGATAGTGCAATAAACCAAGCTATCAAGAATAGTACGATATAAGTTAGGATCTGATAATAGAGAACCATCAAAAGACTGACCATTAAGCTTAAGAGGTGTATTTGACACGACTCCCCTCAGATCTCCCTATTAGTCCCGAAATGTGACGTGCGCCGATGATAGATGTTGACTAAATGCCAGATCCATCACCAAGGCTTACTATAAATTACTATTAAATATGCACAAAAGCAAATGCTTATGAAAATGTAATGCAATGAGCCCAAAATAATTAATTCGTGCTTTATCAAATATATCATATCACTTAATATATCGTGTGGTTATCACTTTGAAATCATTAGGCTCCTCCAGTTATAAAGAACCAATTAGTACATGTAAGAAAAATCATGAAAAAAATATATGAGTTGATAGCTTAGTGAATGGAAAATTTGAAAATAATTATACTTTGTCGTTTATACATATTTATCAAAAATCGAGTTCGTATTATTTAACATTTCCCAATATAATATCAGATATTAATAATCAAGACAAGAGTCACCCTCGTAATCATGATATAATCATCAACTAAAATTTATACCATCATCTCATCACCTCAACATATCGGGAAATCTACAAAAAATGTACCATCTGCCTAAAATATGCTGGTCATACGCTCGTAGATTGCCCATTGGGCTAAGCACTCTCGACACGAGCCTCAGTTCCCCTCAGTGAACGGAAGTGATATCAAAGATCTCTCATAATCAATACTAGAACGCGTCCAAGCCCCTCAGTGAACTATATGTACACGGTCAAGACACATTCATCCACAGTCAAGACCCTTCAGTGTAGTATAGAACACGGTCAAGACCCCTAAGTGAATTAGAATATGTATATAATCATGAGAAATTTTCTGGTTGATCTCAATATCACATAGGTCTCACGTTCCAATTCACAAATAACCATATACAATTGTTAAAACTCGACACAGATCATAATGAAGGAATATTTTCAAATTAATCATGGAATTGGATAAATAATTCACATAATTGCATAAAATGTATAGTAATTAATTTATCGGTACTTAAAAAAATATTTAAGTTTTTCCACTCACAAACAATCAATTTGGTTGGTAGGCTATCTAGTTCTCCGTGTTACCACCTGAGAGATAATAATAATTGAATCATTACTCACTTCTATTCGAATTAATAATTGATTGTAATTAGCAAAGTAACTAGTTTCTCTTCTCCCTCTTTCCCATCGTGTGATCGATCCAAAATATTAAATATAGAAATTAAAATATCAATGTTGTTTCCTCCATTTCAAAATACATATACTCATGCCCTTATATTCATTAGAGCTGCAATTCAACTTCTTCAATTGTTTTTGGTGCCACAATTGTACAGATTCCTCTAATTTGCCATTCCTTCACCATTTTCTGTTTCGAACTCGTTGGAGTAACTAAATACAATTTCTGATTCACAATATTACATTATTCAAATCTAATTAATCACACACATGAACTCATTTCCTGAATTTCAATATTTTCTATTCTATTTTCATATTAAATTCCTCTTCCTAATTGACGACATATATTCTGCCCCCTTTCTTTTTATTGAGCATAAGCTATCCCATTTCTTTCATCTCTAGAATTATTAGACAGCACTTAATATAGCCCCAAAAGTTAAGCTAAAGACTGAACTGATGATTCTTAGTTCACTCTAAACATACCACAATTAATTCATGAAATCATTTTCTGGTCTAACCTAATGAAGTAGTAAACATAGAATCAATTCCAGCAATAGGTGAACTATGTCCAAGCTTAACTTTCCTCCTTTTTTTTTCTCTTTTTCTTTTCTTCTTTCCTTTCTCTTCATTTTCTCGTTGCCTCTCGATTCTCTCTCTCTATTTCTCTGTTCTCTCCCCCACTTTCTCCAAAAATTGAGAAAACAAATGGATAAAGACAAAGTTAAAAGGACAACTATAGCAAAATTGCAAGTCAAGTCCCCAATCTTCTTACAATATCACATTTAGTCCTTTCATTTCCAATAATATAAACAAAATACCTAGATTCATTTATATATTATTTCTAGTATATTATTTCTAGCCCTTCAAGTATTAACAATTACCAATTAGACCCCATGAAAAACCATTTATTCAACTTAGTCCTTATTTGGCTTTAGCTTTTGCTTTGGCTTTGGCTTTGACGTGTTGAATTACTTGACTTTGCCTATAAATGAGTAGCGTGTAACAATCTTACCCCCTTCAAAGAATTTCGTCCTTGAAATTCAATCAACTAGATTTCGAACACATAAGAGTATAAAGCATACATAATGAATGTGATAGCCCAAGAATAACTAACCAAAAGGGGGTGGTGAATTGATTTTTAGAATTTTTTCAAAGAATTAATCTAAATTTAAGTAAGTAAAGACTAAATAGATTTATTCAAATAATAAGCACAAATATAAAAGTGATAAGTAAAAGGAAGAGATGATACAAACAATATAATTGTGGAGATTCGATCCAATGCAATGATCTACATCCTCTGTTACCAAGCTCTCCGGCACAAGCAAGGTGTTTTCACTATGTTGATTGACTTATGGTGCAATCTAATCCTTTACAACGCTTCCAATGACTTACAAACAAGGATCACCGATCTTTATACAATGTTGAGTTTTATGGGACCTCAACACGACCCACATTATTGAGCTTTACAGGACCTCAATATGACCCATACGGTGACTTACAACAAGGAGCACCGATCCTCATATAATATTGATCTTTAAGGGACTCCAACACGACCCGCACTTTATCAAAGTGATTTTACAATGAAATTCCTCTCTTGATAAATAATACAAACAAATTAAGTACTAAGAGAGTTTAACACTTCAATGAATAGTAATAAATGATAGCTCAAGTGTTAGATAAAAAAAACTTTGATGAATATGATAGCCAAAAATTAGATTTAATTAATCAACGTGTTTCAACGAGAAGATGAAGAAATAAATACAATATAGATTCAAAAATCTTCTCAAGAAATATCTTTTTTTTTAATGGATGATTGTAATAGATTAAGTACTAAGAGAGAAATGAGAAACTTCGACGAATATGATGATTTTACAAATTTAGTTCAATCAATCAAAGTTTCATAGAAGAAGAAGAAGAAGAAGAAGAAAAAATTATGCAATATAAGTGTAAAAATCTTCTTCAACAATATTTCTCTTTTAAAATTGATATAGATAAATGAAGAAGAAAGATAAATGGAAAACTTTGATAAGAGAAATGATTCAAGAAGTTTGATCCAACAATCAAAGTTTTTGTTATGAAGAAATAAATTTAAATGAATGTAAAAATGTAAGTTCAAAGAATATTTTTTCAAATGAAAAATTTTGATGAGTAGATNGATATAGATAAATGAAGAAGAAAGATAAATGGAAAACTTTGATAAGAGAAATGATTCAAGAAGTTTGATCCAACAATCAAAGTTTTTGTTATGAAGAAATAAATTTAAATGAATGTAAAAATGTAAGCTCAAAGAATATTTTTCAAATGAAAAACTTTGATGAGTAGATTTTCAAAAGTTAATTTGATCAAAAGTTTTACAAAGACAAATGATTTGATAATAATAAATGAGATGATAAATCAATATAATTTTACTCAAAAGTATCTCATTTGAATGCTCTTAAGTGTTAAAATGAATGGCAAGAGAATTGATATCTATAGCAGTCAAACTATCCAATATTCTGTTGAACCGGACGACCCATCCGGACGTCTGGAACAGTACCGAACGACCCAAAAAGTAGCCATTGAAAATCATTCAGAACGGTCGAATTTTTTACTGTTGCCTTGTCTGGACAGTTCGGATCATCAAGACGTCTAGTTGACCGTTGACCATTGAATGTTATTTTTTTAGATGTGATCTAAGTTCAAGTATCACTTTGAAAAATCAATCTTACTTTTGATCAAAAATATTTTATGCAAGTGATATGAAAAATAACTCAACGTGCACAAAATGATTTTTGACTTATTGTCATTCATTACTAAAGATCAAAGTGTTATTACCTTTACA
>CAIGRP010087287.1:0-24007 GCA_903798385.1 Fraxinus cuspidata | reverse complement strand
TCCTCCACCCTCCATTAGCTTACGACAGCAATAAAGACCCAAATTTGTTAAATAAAAGAATTCTATTATGGAAAGAAAAATTGAATTCTTTTTTACAACAAAAAGGAAAGAGAAAATTTTATGGTATAAGGAAATAATATTTGAAAGAAACTTACCAAAAGAGTAAGGGTCTGTTCTCTTTACCATTTTCAAGTCGTTTTCTATTTTCGATTTTCCAAAACAGCGAAAACGCATTCCGTTTCCCATTTTCGAAAACGCATTTTTGAAAACAAGTTAAAAATTTATAAAGAAAATACAAAACGACAAATTTGTCGTTTTGAGTGTTTTCAGTTATAATCAAGTCAAAATTTTCAAAACTTATTTTTGGTGTTTTCAAAACAATTTTTCAAAATGTCAAAGAGAACACATTTTCAACAATCTCAAAATGGACACTATAATTTTCAAAACGCGTTTTGGGCGTTTTCAAAACAATTTTTCAAAATGCCAAAAAGAACACATTTTCAAAAATTTCAAAATGGACACTCAAAACACATAATAAATTCAAAACTTAAAACACAAAACTGAAACACAAAGAGAACAGTCTCTAAGGGTCTTTTTTATAAATTAATAGCGTCGCACTGATAAGAATTGTGCTTGGTACTAAGGTGACTTGAGTTCCAAAAGAAAATTACATGCATCTAAAATTTTGAGAATTTAGAGAAAGAAACTAGGAAAATAAAAGCACGAACGCGTGCATTGATTATTGTAGTTTTGCGTAGGAGGAATTGTGAGAATGAGAAAAATATTGTGTAGTTTTCTCAATCTGTATAGTTTTCTCTTGCGGCATGTTTAATTTCTCTTTCAGGCTTGTGTTTTAAACTTTTCGTTTCTGCTGTATTCGATGGAATTTTTTTTCCAACGAGTGGCAGGCACAGGAAATGGGTATTAAAATCCAATTTATCTCTCGGAAAGTCCTAGTGGGACGCAGGACGGGAGGGGTGCCACGGCTCCCTTTCCATCCGTAGACCTTATTTGGTGAAAATTTAAATTTTAACCAAAGTCAAAATCAACAATTAATTTTAATCACACATTTCATGGATACCAAAACTTTTCAACCACATATTTTATCAATTTTTATCAAAATCTACTAAAAATCTGATTTTAATTCTTACCAAACAGGGGTATGATTGGTTATCATTCATTAATAAACTCTATAATTTCATTTCTAAATAACATTTTTGAAGATTTATACAAGAATATACAATCTCTTTTTAATTTTAAGTTTTAACATACTTAAAAATCATCTTTATCATGGTGTCAAAATATAGCCATGTTTGAGCCCCATTTTTTTCAAAAAATGCATTTGGAATAGTGATTTGATGGAGAATGTGTGGTTAAAAAATAAGAGAAATTTTTGGTTTTGCATGTAATATTATTTTATTGAAAAGTGTGTTGTTAAAAATAAGAGAGAGAAAAATGGTATTTTTGAAATAATTGGTACCAAACAAGTGCTAAGTATTTGCTTACTTTGAACTTTAACTAATAAATAATAATTTATTTATTTTAAATTTACTTCTCAGTTAAAGCTTTGACAAACTTCCCAATAAGAATATATCATCGGTCAATAATATTTTTTTTTTTCAACTGATGAAAAATTAGAAACTTCACAAATATTTATTTATTTATTTATTTACAAGATGTGTTTGGTACTAAGATTGCAAAATGTGTCAATACATAATAATTTTGGCTCATTTGGACTTCTTTCCTGGAGTTTTGATTAAAGCTCTCAAAGTCGGTCCATATTTGAAGGAAACTACTAGATAACCAATTAATATGGCTAATTTAGTGTGTAAGCCGTGTACAACCAATTGCCCTATTATATTTTTGGATCTAATAGTGTCTGATCCCACTTGGCACAATTCTTTTGGACTTGTCGACTATGTCAAATGGATAATGTGTTCATAAACAATTAATGGATATCGTTTCCGACTTCAAGGAAAACTTTTATCCTCGATGAGCATAACATCCCAGCACAATCGATGTTTGGAGTGGTTTGGTTTTTTAAAAAATAATTAGTGACTTATAAGTGATTTTTTGAAGAAAAGAAAAGATGAAGTCTATGATGGACAAGTCTGAACAAGCTATGGATCGTGAGAGTTTAGCTGAATACAATACGTTATGGGAGCTTGGGGCTACTTAATTGCACCTCTACCACTACTATCATGCAACCTTCTAAACTATTACTATGAAATTCTTTATTATACATTCAATGCGTCGAATTAGACGCAATAACCGTTGAATTTGTCCGATCATTTCTTTTCCAATCATTCAAGTCAAGTCAATATAATATACTAATCATGTTCTCAACATTAGCAAACTTTTTCCTATATTCAAATGTTGCATTTGTATGACAATTCTATGTTGAAAAGTATGCAGAGCGATGCATGCATTAAATGATTTTAATTTCAGTAGTAAATAGTTTTTAATTAACAAATTAATCAATGGCTATTTTTTAAATTATAATTTTGGACGCAGATTATGCACATCACGAGGGTAGAGAACAAAATCACGTTGCGTCCATATCACTTGTGGGAATTAATTGAATTTAATTGAATTAAATCATTAAATATGATATTTAATGATATGGAACATTACAATTAATTTGAGTGAATTGAAAAAGTCTTCAATATAGGCTCATAAGTTGACATCCTCATTTTAAGTGTCTTATATGTATGGTTAGGAATGTCACACCGAAAGTTTACAAGAAAAAATACTTGTTTATATAGTGGGATGTGTGAACAGGCTATAATTTAATAAGTGACATACAACTTGCTAACTTTTGCTAGCCAAAGGCTAGCGAACTAGCCACCACTAGAGTGGTGCTTCACACCACTCGTGTCGCGCCCTGTCTCCGGCCCGCGCACGTCGCAAAATTCGCATTGGCCCTTTAAAGGCACACTTTGCACGTACGCATCGTCGCGAGGAACTAGGAAGCCTTATAGTTTTTGGAAATGGACTCATGATTCGATGACATGGAAACTGAAGGCCTGATGAGTTGGCATCCTAGGTGGCACACACGTAACAAGTGACGTCACTTCGTCCTGCGTGGCAATTGGTTCAGTTGGATTACGTGTGACATCTCCAGGCTAGTGACTATTCAGAAATTTGTGAATAAGTAAGATGAATGGACACTATACTTCATGATTTTATCTAAGCCATCGATCATGAAATTGTGCGATCCAATAGTTAAAACGAATCAGATCAAGTGGTGTACCAGTTTATGAAATGTCACACTCATTCAATGAGACACTTCAATCTCTATAAATAGAGACCTTCAAATTCGTTTTTGACACACAAAATCAATTAAAATTCAATTGATTTCTAAATTCATTCTCTCTCCAAATTCTATTTTGTTTACAAAAAATTCCTTCAAATATATTTGTGGTTATTCCGTTCGAGTACGTTCATTCTTTTGGTTCGACCGACAAGGTTGGTGTTGTGCAATATTGACTTTNAATTCTATTTTGTTTACAAAAAATTCCTTCAAATATATTTGTGGTTATTCCGTTCGAGTACGTTCATTCTTTTGGTTCGACCGACAAGGTTGGTGTTGTGCAATATTGACTTTGGAAGGAGCGTTGTATCTTTGGAGACAGACGTCCATAATCAGTTTACATTTTATTGGGGGGCGAAATCTGTCTTTAGGAGATTTGTTTTGGCATACCTCGCTTCATCTACTGCATTTCATTTTTCTGATTCATTTTATTTATTCATTCGATTGAGATAGTCGAATTTCCAACAACATAACTTGCATTGCAAGTTATGCTTATTTAATCCAAAATTATTCATAACCCGACATTATTAACTTGGTCAACGGTTAGTTGTTTTCGGGAGCCCGTGCTTAACAAATAGAGTTGGTCAAATATCTCATTTTTGCCATCTCCTTATTTGCTCTTTTAATAAAATCTTGATAACTCACTATATTTTTGAATTGTCAAAAATTTTGAAGTTTTGTCTCATAAATTACGGGTTAAGTTTACACATTTATTTTATTTCTTTCTTATCTTGATTATTAAACGCGAGAAGTATGTAAAGTATGCTACGATGGATTTTTCTTTTGAAAAGGCAAATGTCACGACTCAAAAGTACTTTATAATTAAGATTTCATTTTTATCACCTTCTAGATTATGTGTGGTTAAACATATAATTCATAATACATATATATTCACCTCATCTTGATTCATTCAATTCCAATTTTAAGTATTCGACACCATAAACTCAATATATATCATCTCTACTATCTCATAAAGCACCAAAGTAATCTAATGTGTAATTTGAACACACTACACAGTTCATATACTTCACTATATATGTGCTAAAAAATATCATGTCACAATTGAACATGAAGAATGTAAGTCTCATAAATAATATTCAAAATAGTGGAATCAATATAGGCCGAGTCATATAAGCCCGAGATGATCCACACCTTTCGAAAAATCAGATCGAAATCAATCGAGTACGGCTCACGACTTGACCCATCATAACGAATGGGTTGTGCCATTAAGGTCGACCCTTTTGGTCCTATTATTAAACAAATACAAGCTAATAGTAAATTAAAAGAGTTAGAGCTCTCTTTTCGTTCTCAATCCAATGGCTCTTTTCTTTCCAAATTCTATTAGTAAAACTTTATGTTTTATAAATCAGTTTTTTTGCCATAAATAATTATTTCTCTGATCAATTTTTACACAATCTCTCACTTGTAACAAAATACTTATTTTTTTCAATTATGACTTAATTTAAATCACATTAAGTGCCCAAAAAGACGGAAAAAAAATTTAATATTGACAAGTTGGACACGTTCAACATCGCCCAATACATTGGTTGGTCTATGTGTCAATCCAGTTGTCAACTTTGAAATACGGTGCGTGTGTAGTATAAACTATATTTTTAGATGGTTAGTTCAAATCCATTATAGACCTAACTCGAGTCTCTTTGTTGACATATTGAGCTAGACAGCAAACCGATTTTAACAAAATCGAACCTGCACATAACTCTGTCTGGACATGGACATGAGATCATTTCTATTACTAATATAATACATTATTTTTGGATTAAAAAATGATGTGTTGTATTATATGAATTTTTTAATAAAATGATGTATAGCGGAATTGCCACGTAATTGCCATTTTAGACAAATGTCTAAAGTCCACAAGTGAAAAACTGGCTGAAACCGAGCCCACCTCACAACTTGTCTTTCCACGCGCTTTAACCGGCGATTGCCCCTCACCAAATATACAAATCTATCTTTGAAATTGTAAACTTCGCCGGCTGCTTGGACCGACACAAACAACGTTCAATTCTATACATACAAATAATTACACGCATAATATATTCTATCTGTCTATATATAGCGATTAGATTCAATTGCATACAGAATTGCCAAGTGTATACTGCCTCGCTCTATTATTGCTGGATCTTACATACACATACTATAATTGTATATACAGATCCATTTGATTTAAGATTCAGCTTCTCGATCTCTTTTCCAGCTAACCCAGTGATTAATCTTTTAGGTATTGCTTGTTGTTTAAATATTGACCCTGATTGGTACATTGAATGATGTTACGAGGCTGCATTTATTTGTATGTACGTCTACAGAATTTGAATTTAACATGGGTTTTTTATGATGTGCGTGTTGTGCGGATTGCAATTGCGGTTTACTCATTGTGGATTTGATTTAGACTGCGGGTTTGGGTTGACTTTTTGTTTGCCATGAGCTTCTGGGGATTGACGCAGCTTTAAAAACTTGAATCTTGAAAGTAATTTGTGGTCCCATTTCAACTTTTTTAACTTCAGCTTCTTTACGTTGGGGATGTAAAGTTTGGGCATTTACATTGAGATACTGTCCGATTTCCCCTTTCCTTTGCTTCTTCTATAGTCCATATTCAAGCTAGAATGTTTTTTAAATTATCCTAGATATTGTTTAGTGGTTAGTTGGATTGGAAATTTGTTGTGAATTGATTGCTTTGCTAACTAAGCCTCATATGTGTTTAAGATATTAATTAATATTGATGAAATTATATTCTCGTGCTCTGTCTGCTTTGCAGGTTCAGATTCTTACTCAATTCTTACTCAATTCACTGCTTGAGGTCTGACTTAGGCTGATAGGTCAGGGAGACAAAATCGCATTTTCAACTTGAGGCGATCAACTGATAAATATCTCATTTTTTTGTGGGAGATTAACCTGTGATGCATTATTTCTAGATGAAGACAGCTCAGGCATGGCGTCTAGGCATGAAAGGCATGCAAATATTGCCTCCACATCGCCACCGCAGTCCTTTAAAAAAGCCAACATGGATTATTGTGTTGGTTTCTTTAGTTAGTGTGTTCTTAGTTTGTGCTTATGTGTATCCACCTCAGAATTCCGCTGCCTGCTATTTGTTCTCATCTCATGGTTGCAAGGCATTGCAAAATTGGCTTCCACCCGCTTCCTCAAGAGAACTCACTGATGATGAGATTGCTTCTCGTGTTGTAATTAGAGATATACTGGATACACCGCGTGTTATACCAAAGACTCCCAAAATTGCATTCATGTTTCTGACACCAGGTGCTTTACCTTTTGAGAAGCTGTGGGATAAATTTTTTCAGGTACATTTTTCTTTTTTGATAAGACCTCTGATCTCCTTTATGTTTCTTATAATTGTTTTTTTTTCTGTATATATAGTTTTTTACTATGTGCTGCTTTTGAAAATTGATAGGAACCAATTTTTATGCAGAGTGCCTTTCAGTGATTATATTAAGACATACAAAAAAGACTGGCAATGTTAAGACACGTGGTATTGGTGGAAGCATTTTGCCCCTATTTGGTGTAGATAAAAATCATATTTTTAGTAAGTTTTGATAAAAGCGGATAAAAGTGGTTGAAAAGCGGATAAAAGTTGTGGGTCCTATGAAATATATGAATGAAAATGTGTTTTAGAAAATGGAAGCCAAACAAGGGTTATGTTAATACTGATCTTGTTGATGGGACAATTACCTATGTTTTGGTATCTTTAGGAGACTTTCTTGTAGTATAATTACCAGCCGACCTGTTTATATCTACATGCAGTCTCATACGAAATCGTTCTTTATATATTGATATGTTTGATGGGGATGTGTTTATGTTTGGATTGCATTGGAGATGTATCATCCAGTACAATTATGGCTTTTTGATGTCTAGATTAGACATATTTTCTTATAGTAAGAATTTGAAATACCACAGGCAGCAAAATATTGCTACAAGTCTTGATAGGATGAGATCTTAAGTTGCCTTATTTGTGTCTGTTGAAGATAATAAATAAATTATATACATTTGGTCTTATCTAACAACTTAAGTTTTTAGATAAATGGTTCGATGTGATAAAGCTTAAAAAGAGCAATTAAATCCAATCAAGACCCAAACAAGTACATGAGCTTCAAGATTGGTCTACTAATACACGTCACATCTTGCGAGAGTTTGTTAAGGGATAAAATTCTACATCGATTTAATATCAAATATGAACTAACATATAAGGATTTGGACTATTCATTTCAATATGGCTGATCTTTTATTATAGAACCACAAGGTATCAAAGTGACAAAGAATTTTGAATTCAAGTCTTATCGTCACGTATTTAAATAATTGTCCACGTGGTCGCCTTTGATGGAAAAAATGTAAATCGTGCCTATATGTGAAGAGGCGTGTTGAAGATAATATATAATTGATAAATAGTTGGTCTTATCTAATCTAAGAAGTACGAATACTTGTAAATTTATTAGGTATCTGTATCTGATACATATCTAAGCTTGGACACTATCTAATAAGCTTCGATATATATTTGAAAAGTGTTTTTTTTATACTATATTTTTAATAATTTTAAATTTTCAATACTTATCAAATACGCATTTTTTAATTATTTTCAATACGTATAAGATATTTTAGGACACGTAAAGAAGAGTTTGATTGATTTTAAAATTTTTTAAAACTTATTATTATTAACTAAAGATTGACAAAAAAATTTAATTAATAGATAAATTTTGTTATTATTAATAACTTATTGAAATTAGATAATAGTTATTGAAAATATACTATTAGAGTTCTAAATTAATTGACAACTAGAATTTTTATTTGAAATACAAATAGTATTAAATCTTTTAATACATATAAAACCGTGTAAATAGTTGACAAATATATTTTTTATTATTGAAAATAGATAATAGTATTGAATAATACATGTAAAATTGTGTTACTTTGAAACTTCTCGTATAACATTTTTCTTCATCTTGTGCTGAAAGTTGCTTGAGGTTGCTAATCTATCATTAGACGAGCCAAAGTTGGAGAATGTTATTTTTAATGATAATAAAAAAGTTAATGTTGAAGAATATAAAGTTGGGACAGTTAAGGATTAATATAAAATGCTTTAATATTTTATTTAATTTTGTGCGTGTGTACACACACATGTATCAGCATATGTATGTATGTATGTATGTGTATTTGTGTATATTAATGTATCCGCATATCTTAATTTTTAAAAAAAGTTGTATTGGTGTACCCGTATCGTATCATATTCGAATTACATATTTTATCCATGCTTATTAGCATCCACTAACATAAGCTTTTGAATTAAGTAGTTCGACAGTATTCAATAATAATTTACTCATTATTTATTGGATATTATGTCAAATTTTTATTGTGGATATATTATAGTGTATGAGCACAGTGATTAAGTTTTATATCTTGTCTAGTTATATCTTATGATTTGATTTATGCAATGGATATATGATCAAAAAGTTTTGCATGTATCCGAGCCTTTGCAAATTGAGAAGGAAAAAGTGGTATATTGTAGCTAGTCCTTGGAGACAATAGATTATGCCAAAAACATAAGTACCATATGAACTTAGAAGCATTCTTACTAAAAAAGATATGAAGTGCTTGTTTAATAAAACTTTACTAAAATTTTATGAACTTTTCAACTGGTCAAACTTTAATTTAACTACAAATTTTATGGTATTCACAATTTTTATCAACTTGTTAACCACACATTACATGAATGGCAAAATCTGCTAAAACTTTTATCAAAAACTTTGTCAAACAATCCCGAAATGTTTTAACAGATCAAAAAATCTTTATATGCTATAAAATCTTCTCCAACCATCAAAGCAGCAGCTTTTCATGGATCTCTTCGATCTCTTCATTTGATTAGCATATATGGTAGATTATGACTGACACAGTTGCAAACTTATTAACTGCAATCTTCTGCCCTTTGTCCGTCACAAAAATGAAAAAGAGGATCAATTCAGTTAATAATCAGTTGTGTGCTTGAGTTGGACTCTTGAATAGTTGAATATCCTTTTTCGATGTTTTACCGAGCTCTTAATCCCATAGACCTGGTGGTTGAGCGTATTTTTTTGACTACGGACAAAATGATTCGGATATTCTAGAGTATGATTAAATGGTATGTTTTCAGAAGATAGGAAAACAAGCCAAAAAGCAGGACAAATAAAATAATTGCCACCTAACATTGATTTTTGGTGTGGTAGGTTGCTGAAAATACTTGAGGAAAAGTTGTTTCTTAATGAAAGGGCTATGAAAGAAAGTCTTCATTTGACTTCATTTTCTAGGCTAACAGACTGAAGGTGCTTCTTTTTGTGGTTTTGGTGTTAAACTTTGCCTATTATCCACCACAGTACCTTTAAAAGATCAAATGGACATTAAATGGCCTCACAATTTTTTACTAACAAGCTCAAGTCTTTATAAACTAAACCTGAATTACAGAAATGAGAGCCCGGAATTCTCAGCTCAAAAGGAAAGGATAGAATAATCATGTCAGTCCTTCTTGAGGGGAAGGGAGGGATTTAATTTTTCTTTTGTGTTATGCACGTCTTTGGCGTTCCTGTTTGCAAAACTTGAATGGAACTTTAAATTGAATAGAACTGTTACACTCAGTTTGCACAAATTTTACTCAAGGTTTTATATCTATTTGGCAGGGCCATGAAGGTAAATTCTCTGTCTATGTGCATGCGTCAAAAGACAAACCAGTGCATTTCAGCCGTTACTTTTTCAATCGGGAGATTCGCAGCGGAAAGGTGTATATCTCCTTGCTGAACTTATTTTATGGTTTAATTTATCTAAGTTAATAGACATTTAAGAGGTTTGTAGTATTTTACAAGCTTAATAATTTGGGCAATGATGAAAGTATAATTTCTTTTGTGCTTGTTTATTGTGTAAAATGCTCATGTTACGAGATCAAACTTAGAGTTTCTAATTTTTGTATCATTATTTGAAGTTGTTGATTTTTCTCTGCATGTCTTCTTTTGCAAAACATTACTGTGGGTCACCTGATTATATGCCCACTGTGTCTAAAATATTAATGGATATTTTAAATGAGGGATTACAAAGGCATTCCCCAAGGAATGTTGTACTTTCTTATTCTTCTTTCCTTATTTCTGTCTATTTTCTTTTCTGTGGCTTAATAAAGTGCCAAGGGTCTGAATTCAGGTCAAGTCCTTCTCCAATAAGCTTCTAAATCAGGGTCTTCATATACAGACGTATAAGGAACCATATGTCATTCATTTTCTAAGAGGATGTCATTTTTTTTCCTTTGCCACATTATATGCTGAAGTTTAAAATCAATTGTAGTGCCACACAATAAGTGCCTTGGACTCTGTGGAATCTTCTTTCCCTTTTTAAGGATTGTGTCTACGTTCAATGCTGAAGTCATTGATGGAGAAGCAGTTCGTGGAAAAACATGCTTAGGATATTGGAAAACCTTCCTGGAATAGGGAGCTATTTCTTATCATTGTGGTAAATTTATTAGAAGGGTATGGGATTGGTTAAGTTCTATCATCTATGGCTCAGGCGTCAGTGCTATATTTGGTTGCAGTGCATCCAAGGAACTTCTTAGGCTGAATGTAATGCTTGGGAGACTTGTTAGATTTATGGAATTTAAAGAAGTCTCAGGAACATATTTTGACTCTATATATTTTTTCGATCCTGAATTCAGTGTAGACAATCTTATATGTAGAATAAACCATTTATGCTACTTTAACTTAGAGTTGCATTTGTTTAGATAGCTAATGATCCTTCCACAACCTAATTTTCTTAGATCTCGTTACATCGTGCAATTAGTTGCTATGCTTCCCTTGGATATTTATACGCCTTATGTTTGTGATTGTTATTTGTTTTAATATTCTGGACCAGGTGTAAACTCTTGTGCTGGTAGACCTGAGATTGCCTTTAGCTGAACATTTGTATTAATTCATTTTTGTAGGTAGTATGGGGGACAATATCGATGGTAGATGCAGAAAAACGTCTTTTAGCAAATGCACTCAAAGATCCTGATAACCAGCATTTTGTACTACTTTCTGACAGGTGACTAAATGATAATGCCATTGTTGTGTCCTTTTCCCCTTCAATTTTGGGAACTCATTTAACTAGTTGCTTTCTGATTAAGCATTTTTCATGAACTGCAGTTGCATACCTCTTCGTAATTTTGACTTCGTCTACAACTATCTCTTGTACACAAATGTTAGCTATGTAGACAGGTAAACCTGTTATTTCTGGACTGCCATTATTTCCTTGTCAGTGGCAATAGATTGGGGCCTCATTTGGCTACAATCCTTTAATAACTATACTTTTAAGTAAATAGTGCACGAAAACATATATCTGGATCAATATTATATCCTATTCAATGCTGACCATTAAAATGACAGATTCAACACATCATATAATTTAAAAAAATGAAAATCGAAAACTTCTATTTGAACATATGCAGTTTTCTTATAAATTCTGTACCCTAGGAAAATCAATAAATTTGAGAATTATTAAAATTTTCTCATAATTTTATACTTGAAAAAAGAGCATAGAAACTCCAAAAACAATAAGCTGGTACCAAATGAAGATAAATGAAAATATAATCCATGATAATGCCTTTTCTATTTTTGATTGATCTTATAAACAAATTCAAATTTCAAAGGTTCAATATGTTAGTTCATTAAGATTATGGTGGTTTTAATCACCTTCATTTAAAATACAATTATGAGAAATAATTGCCAACCCTGTATTTACAGCTTTGAGGATCCTGGTCCTCATGGAAGTGGACGGTATTCCAAGCACATGTTACCCGAAGTTGAGAAGGAAGACTTTCGAAAGGGAGCACAGGTGTGGTATTATATTTTGATATAGTACATTATTTGTGAAAATACAGAGATTGACTATCATGTCCTATGATGCACCAATACGGACACGTGTGTCCAACATGACACGTGTCGGATACGTCGACACGCAATTTTTCAAAAAAGTAATGACACGACATGTCAACACATTGATTAATTTTTTTTTTTTTTAAACTCTTCATTTATATAATATAAATTTAGTTTTATACTTGCTATTAATTTTTCTTATGGAAATATTTTATCAATTAAGAAAATAAAAATGATAATCTCGGACACGGACACTTTACGCTAATTGAAGTGTCCGTCTATAGAGATCATTTCTATTGTTTTCCAATGAAAAATGGTTAATAATACAGGGAAAAAGCTAATATTGGTTATTACTTATTAATCGACCTTTTATTTCCATATATGAGATTGCGACTGTCAACTATATCTTACACAGAGAATAAAAAGAAAAAGATATGCACAATCTTGTTTTGTTGGATTCCCAAATGATGTATGAGCGCGGACAATTCTATTACCTTTCTGTGGAAAAAGAATGAATTAATTTGATTATACTCCCACGGGTTCGAATTTACGAGTTGGCCATGGATTATATTTTGGTACACATTTGCAATGTTGTCAGGGTTGACATTTTGGGTTCTAATTAACCTAAATGTTGCTTGCTCAGTTTCAGTATGTTTAGATTATCTCGTTCTGATTTGTTTATTTCTGGACATTGCAGTGGTTCACAATGAAGCGGCAGCATGCTACTATAATCATGGCAGACAGTCTCTACTATACAAAATTTAGAATTTATTGCAAGGTATTCACAATTTGTCTAGTTAATATATATATTAAGCCCTGTTTGGTGCAGATTAAAGTTATATTTTTAGTAGATTTTGATAAAAGTTAACGAAATGTGTTGTTGAAAAGTTGTGGATCCTAAGAAATATGCGGTTAAAATTAATTGTAGATTTTGATTTGAATAAATCATCTTGCCTTCATCATCTAAAAAATGAGAGGGATAACTTGGGATGAGCTAACGCTCAGTAAGCAAACTTCATGCATATGATGCATTCTTATGATATGTATGAATTACTTTAAAATAAAATGTATTTTTCGTTATGTATCCCTTTTTCTTTCATTTCATTAAACTCGGCCTCTATTCCAAAACCGTTAACTTACGCATTGTCCGTTCTGGAAAAGCTTGAGCCTATCTTACCCCTAATGAATTTCCGTCACATCCTCGGGATTCGAACATTTCACCTTTCTTTTAAAAATAATACCAGGATTCAACTTAAGTCATTCTTAAGGGAAATGTCAGGGTTCGAATCCCCTTCCAAACTGGACTAAATCTTTACTTTTATGATTTTCCATTTTTTATAAGTTAATATCATTTTTAGCTTTGGTTTCGCATTTTGTGGTTGGAATTTTTTGAACTAGAGGAATCATTATTTATTTTTCTAAGTCCTTGACTTGTTTAGGACATCTCCCTCCCATGTCAGAAATTAAAATAATAAAAAGAAAAATGTCAAATGCACTAGGTGGTATAGTAGACAAGTGCTTGAGAAGTGTCAAGGAAGTGTCCCTCGCATGTCAAAAAATTAAAAATGTATGAAAAATAGGACACACCATGTAGCCTATGAGATGCGTGTCATGGAGTGTACTGCGTGTCGAACACCGAAACTCCACCTTAGGAGGATTCTATGTGCCTCAGGTTATGTTTATTTATTTGTGTAGACATGTATATGGCTCTGAATAAAAATCTATGTTTTGAAATTTGGCTTGACATATTAAATTACTGCCCAATCTCATTGAACCACTGTTGACATCTGTATCTTTTGATTAAACAGCCAGGCATGGAATATGGACGCAACTGCTATTCTGATGAACACTATTTGCCAACATTTTTTAATGTGAGGATTGTTTATATCTACGTTTTTATTGTATAATTTAGGACATACGCATCTAGGATAATTTAAAGAGAGTAGCTTTTCCTTGTTTCAGATTCTTGATCCAGCTGGAATTGCAAATTGGTCCGTCACACATGTTGATTGGTCTGAAGGGAAGTGGCATCCAAAAGCATATCGGTCACTGGATGTTACCTTAGAGCTAATGAGAAAGATTACAGTATGGCTCCACTCTTCCTGAACTTTATATCATTTGAATCTATAGCTTCCACTTTTTGCCCCTGTTCTGAGAGTTATAGTATATTTTTAGATATAACGTCTCAAATTATCTTATAGTCAACTATATCATCGAAAATATTGGTTCAAATGAATCTTGATCTGGTATTATGGCCTCAATATGTGGACTTGCAGAAAGCAAAATGATACTTTATAGTATAATTTTCAATAAACAAGATCAAATGATCTTATAGTTTATTATATCATCGAAAATTATTTCTCCCAATGAATCTTGATCTGGTATTGTTGCCTAAATATGTAGACTTGCAGAGAACAGAATGGTACTTTATTTGTGAGTTAATTAATGAGCAGAGCTAACACTTCTTTTCAATTGTTTTTGCAGTCTATTGTAGATAGTGTGCATGTTACAAGCGATGAAAGGGTTAGTGTCATTGACGAAAAACTATTCTTCGTTTTAAGTATGGTATATCGGGATTCTGAAACTTGTTCGTTTTGTGCTGCAGAAGGAAATTCAGATTAGTCCTTGCTTGTGGAATGGAAATCAACGTCCGTGTTACTTGTTTGCAAGGAAATTCTTGCCCGAAACTCTTAATAATTTGATGGCCCTTTTCTCCAACTATACGTCTGTATGAGTGGGGTTACAGCTTCAGTGTTGATTATTTGATCGATTCAAGAGTTGCATTTCGACCCCGTCATTGCCATTTCTCGTTTATCTTCTTGTGCTGTTGTAAAGAGCATTGTTTTATATGGGATTGAGTGCTCCCCAGTTTGACTTCTCTTTTAGTACTAATGCAATTGGAAGAAACATTGGAGGTTACTCGAAGCCGAGCTGAAGATAAAGAACATTGCTGCCAGTGTCGATGACGATGATTTTGTGGCTGTTTAAGTTTATACACGAAAAAAAAAAAAGTTAAAAAAATAAAAGGGGAAATAAAGTCGGGGTACTTACTGCAGCACTGTATCGGAGATAGAAGTTGCAAATATGGACTTGGGATAAAAAAAAAATATTTTTTTTTCATTTTTAACGTGAAACTAAATTTTGATTTCCATTTTTCTTTTCTTTCGAGCAGAATTCCTGATAGTCGAATAGTAGTTGTAAAAAAGTTTTACATGTTCATGACATTTTTGGAAGTCTGTATTAAACTCTATTTCCAGCATGTTTGGTACAGAGGATTATTGAATGGAACAATATAGTATTTAAGCTAAGAGTTACATTACAACTTTAAATCACAATAAATACGCACAACTGCAATTTGAATGCAAAACTGAAATTTTTAATTCAATTTGAATTCAAAACTGAAGTTTTTAATTCAATTTGAGTGCAAAACTGAAGTATTTAAGGCAACAAGATAAGCCAAGAATGGCAGCACACACCAAGAACGCAAAACTGATGGACATCATCACTTTCATTACGGCTGCAATACTCCTATCTTCTTCCTCAGCCATCCCACCTGCTGGTCGAGATGAAAGAACACGCCCTTCCTCAGCCATCCCACCTGCCATCCCACCTGCTGGTCGAGATGAAAGATCACGACCTTCCATCACATCTTGTGTAATGCTCATCTTCAATCCTCCCCTAGAGGGTCAACCAAAGATGAAGAATCTTCAGTGTAGAGACCTTTTGCGTTCAATTGCCCTCATTTACAAAAAAACTGGCAGATTATCACCCGAGTATGTTGAAGCCCTCAAAAAAGTTCCAAAATTCAAGAAGAATCCGAGTCTGTTGCATAAATATCTTTGTGGTCTTTCTGAATGAGCTAATATCACTGTCTTTATAAGGGTAACAATCAAAACAAACTGAATATATGAATAAGAACGGTATTTTACTTTTGAAATGAAGAAAATGTATGTATACATTTTCAGATATGCACCATACTACTGTTTCTGTTACCTTTTAACCAAAACTTTAGAAACGTATGCATTTGGTTGCAGTTCCAGACATTATAATGATTATTTTGTTTCTTTTTTCTCTTTAATATTGTCAAGTTTAGCTAACCAAACAAGCCAGTGTTTTTATATTATGTCTTATTTTCTGAAAGTGTTAAATCTTTTTCTTTTCTTTTAGAGGGGGCGGCAGGCAGGGAACAAATATATATTTTCCGTGGATTTAGTGGCTATATGTAAGACAGAAAAGGGTCCCAATATCCAAATCTGAAAGATTTAAATAATCTGAACAATTGGCTAAATTTTATATAAGAATTATTCTGGAACGAGTGAGTTGTTAATATTTCGGCCTTTTGGTAAGTTGTATAAATCCTTGCTCTTAAAAAAGTCAAAATCTTTAATGAGACTTAGAATGCCAATCCCTATTCAATTTTAAAGATTTTAGATTTATATAAAACCCTATCAAAACCTAAATTCCATAATTTTATTAGTTACTCTGAGGATTACAATGTCAAGGGAACTACACATTTTTAACAGAAGTTCATTTAAGAAAAAAAAACTAATTATCAATTTATAAAAATCTTAAAACATATTCGGTATATTAGATTGGACATGACAAGTATCATACGCCTTTCTTCCTTTATCCCATCTAGTCTGTCCAATCCAACTTACCAAACAAGTCCTTGTAGTGCTGCTATTACCAACAATCTATCTAATTAATATCTTTTCATATTTTACCTCCACAATCATATAGTGTCCATAAAGAGCTATTTTCAGAAAAGTACCTTGTTCATTGTTTGCTGAATAAATCTCAAAACATATTTAATCCAATGGAATCTACAAACCATATGGCTACGATCGTAGCATGATGAACCTGCAAGTGCAAAATGGAAAAAAAAAATGTCAGAATTGATAAATATTCATTCAAATGTAAGAAACAGAATCACTAAGCCTGTTTATATGAGCAAATTTTGACCATGTTGATAAGTAGCAACATCAGACAGAATGTCTAGATATAAAGGTCTTCACTTCGAAAAAAGAAAGACAAATGTGCACCTTTAGAGAAAATACAAGGCTGATTGCATGATCAGGTCATCCGCCAGTTTCTCACATACGTCCTGTTTTTGTAAGCGCAGAACCAATTCAAACCAATTGTTTGACCAGCCATCTCACAATAAGTCTCAAAGCCAAACCACAAACCTGACCTGAAGTGTTGCTCACTGAGATTTTTGTTTGTACATGACAGAATCAACCAGTCAAAATTCACATATTTTAAGTCACTTTATCCCATGGTACGTATTAGGCTAAAATCAAATAGCATGATTTTTCAAAAGAAATTATTCAGATTTGAAGTAATTGATATGCGGATTGATGCTTATAATCAATCTTGAAATGTAACGTTCCTTGTGTATTCATGTTTATGGTAACAAAACATAATGAAAATTTATTATCAGATGTGCATAATTAAAGTTGAATCATAAGTGGTGTTGCTGTGCCAGGAATTAGCCAACTATTGACTCAGATAATAAAATAAATGTTTTTTTTCCTGTTATTATTTGTTGAGACCAAATCAATTATTTTATGCATTATGCATTTAAGTTTGGAAACATGAACGTGTTCGTAGATTTATTTGACTCATTGTATTGTAAAGTCATTGATTTTCCTTGATAAGTATATTATTTTAAGTATTTTTTAATATATAAACCATGCCTTGTTCACATTAGATTGTTTATTTCAAATTATAAATTTTCCCTATCACTTCCATAATGTTGATGTCAAGAAATGACTTTTGGCAACTCTCCGGGGGTTTATAGAAATTCGGGCATTACAAAATGTACATATCCGTAAGGACGCGGGTGAAAAAGCTTATGCATATGTACACACCCATATACATACGAGACATTTGATCATAACTGTGTAGCGTGATTATCATATCCTATTATGAAAAAAATGATGTGTCCACGAGGCTTGGTCATGTTGTATCCTTGTTCAATGCTTCTTAGATTCTATAAGTTTCCTACAACATGCAAATTAATTTTCGTAATCTCTTCCACAAGTCGGGAAGAGAAATAACCGTGGCAAGAAGCTAACTTCTTATAATTTCTGTACCACCTGAATGCCCATATGTTCAAACTAAATCCTAAATAAGTTTAATACAATATTTTAACAATTAGAAAGAAATATAAAAATGAACATACCTACAGATGTGCGTGTATGGCTAATTCCCTGCAATGAAGAGAAAAGGAGATCCCCCTAGGTCTTCGAAGCAAGTACTAGGAGCTTTTGCAACAAACCTCTACCCGAAATGCAAGAGCTTTTTCGCCAGTCTATTTGCCTTTGAGAGCTCCCCTTTTGAACACAGTGAATAAATAAGAGCATAATAAGAATCAAATCCTTGCCACTTACATGTTTTGCTTTCTAGATCGTCACGAAACTTCGGCATATTTTCTAAGTTTTCAATGCCACATGATTGAGCATGCAAATTGACTGCACGGCAGATTGACCGCACAAATTCAGTATTTGTTTTCATATCATGTGGATTCAATCCATTGTAAGCACTGGAACTCCTCCCAGAAGAGAAAAACATGGATCCAACTTCATCAAGAACATCAACAGCCTCTTGAATACTTCCTCGCTCACACAAAATGGTGAGGAAACTTCCCAAGGACTCTGATTCAACTTCACTATCAACTCTTCTGAGGAGATCAATGACAGATTCAGCCTTAAGCATCTCCCTTAAAATGCTCCGAGACTCTTCCATCCTTCCCTTGGCACATAGACCCCGAATCAGAAACATAAAACCCAGGAAATCTGGTAATAAGCCTTTGCTTTTAAACTCAAGAAAGAATTTCAGAGCTCCTTCCATGTCGCTTTTCACGCAATAACCATTGATCAGAGCACCAACTGTGAATCCATCTGGATCAAGGCATCTAACCTGTAAATCCTCGAGAAGCTTTAAAGCTTCCTCAAGTAGACTTGACTTGCAATACCCATTAATTAATGAATTGTAAATATGAGCATTGGGCCTAAGGTTCTTGAGGAACATCCTCTCAAACAGCATCCTGGCATCCTGTAAAATTCCTTCTTTCGTTAAAGCATCAATCAGAGTACCATATGTAATTTCAGAAGGAACCACGCCATTTTTTTCCAGTGCATCAAACAATCTAAAAGCTTCAACCAGACACCCTTGGCGGCACAACCCCTTTATGACTGAATTATAGGTGATGATATTGAGAGCTATCCCTTTATTCTTAGCAAAAGAGCAGAGATCTAAAGCTTTATCTACGTGCCCTTCCTTGCAAAGGGCGTCAATTATAACTGAGTAGTCAACAACATTCATAACAGGGGCATTATTTTCTGCACCCACAAGAAGCTCATATGCATCCATAACCCTACCATCTTTTGCAAGTGTCTCAAGAACAGCAAAAGGAATAGTGATAGCCCATGTCCTCTCTTTCGTCTTTGCAAGAAATTTAAGGGCATTTTTGACATCACTGAAACACAGGTAATATAATATTATCCCGCTCACTCTAAGATCAGACACACCATGAACTTTAACAAATGAAGTCAAGATAGGCTGAGCCAACGATTTTTTGCCATGAAAAAGAAGAAGTCTTAAGATTGAATAGTAACACTTGCTTGTTACCATTGTTTCTTTCCTCCTCATAAACAGTAATGCACTGCATGCAGCCTCAGGAAAACCCTTTTCACATAGGAAACAAATTGCATCATTACATATAATATCAAATATTTCAACTACAACATTTTCCATTCCGTGAATCACATTTAAAAGGCCATCTGCACCTTTTTCTTTAAATGTTGCTCTCATCAACATTTGATACATTGATTTATTCAGAGGAAAACCTCTCTCAATGTATTCTATGAAAATGTCAATTGCTATTTCTACCATGCCCTTTCTGCAAAGCCCAAAAATAATACTGTTGTAACTAGCAGCTGAAGAATTAGATATTTCCCTGAACTCATCGAACATTTCAAGCGCCTCATCAATTCTACCTGCTTTACAGTATCCATCAATCAAAGTACAATAAGTAACAGAGTCTGCAGACAAGTTCATTTTTGGTAGTGCCTTGAATACTGAAAGAGCATCCTCAAATAAGCCCACGTTAACTAGTGCTTTAATTAGTATGTTACACATGACTGCATCCATATGAATACCAGCCACTTCCAGTCTCCTCTTTGTTTCTGAAATCCCTGACACACTCCTTTCTTTAACATAGCCATGTAACAATGTAGTGTACGTGATGACATCTCCAACTATGCCCTTAGAGAAATCATCTGCTTCAAACATTCTTCCAGCTTTGCACAATCCGTTAATGACAGTATTGTACGTAATAATGCTTGGATTTATACCTTTCTCCACCATTTCATCAAGCAGCTGTAAAACACGATCAAAATCACCCCTCCTGCAAACTCCATCTATCAAAATCGCATAAGTAAATTCATCAACCTCAATTCCAAAATCTTCAATCATTCTAAACATTGCAAATGCCTCCTGTAATTTCCCCTTCTTGCAGAATCCCATAATAATCGCGGTGTAAGTAACTAAATTCGGTTCCACTCCGTCCTTTCTCATCTTGTACAAAAATCCAATAGCTTTTTCCACATTTCCATCCTTCGCAAACCCGTCTATAAGTATAGTATAACTAATAGTATCCAACTCCAATTTCCTATCTACCATTTCTCTATATTTTCGAAATGCCTCACAGACTATTCCTTCGCTCAAATACCCGTATATCCAATTGCTATAAAATACAACATCAAATCCCAACCCATTATTTTCCATCCAAGTAACTAAATTTAAAACATCATCAGTTCTACTTAGTTTACAATAAGCACCCATTAGAGCTGTACAAGTAACAACATTAGGCTTCAGAGAACCTGACTTTACAGCATTCTCAAAAAACCCAACTGCAAGTTCAGGCTTCCCAATCCTGACAAATCCAGAAATCACAGAACTAGAAACAAAATTATCAAAAGGGTACTTGAGTTTCTCATCAGACATCAACTCTAACACTTCTACCACTCTATCTAATTTCCCTGCAGAACTAAACGAATAAATTAATGAACAAAAAGTAAAAGAAGAAGGAAAAATACCACCATCCATTTTCAAAAATTTCGTCAATAGAGAAAGACCCTTTTCAGGTTCTTTGTTAGCTATGCAAACGCCTTGGACTATAGAATCAAAGATTCGATCTTTATCAAAAATCTTTGATTTCTCCAAGTGGGTTCTCAAGAAATCTGCAGCAGCTTCATATTTGTGCTCTTTTATTAGAGCTTTGGTGAAGATTGTGTGCGTTTGGGAGTCACCTTTGATTTTATTAGAGGTGAGCTGAGAAAAGAAGTCAATAATGGCACTGAATCTTTGATTTCTAGTGAGGAAGAGAAGGAAATTGTTGAAGTCTTTGAGAGTTGGAGTGAAACCACTCTTTAAAAGGGTTGAGATTGAGAGAGATTTGGAATGATTTCTATGGAGGAAAAAAACCATTGATTAAGCAATCCAAATTGCTCGTTCTTACAGAAAGTGTCTCTCTTTACACTAAGCCATGATTTTTTGACAAGAGTTTACGCCGTGAACGAACGATTTGCCTGCTTCTTAACAATTATTTTCAACCGTATCTTGTTCAAGTAGAAAAGGAAGAAGACTATCTGGCCAATGGGCTATAGATAGTAAGTGTAAAATTGACATAAATGTCACTAACTTGAGCCAGGTATCGGACTTTCAATTATACTCATTTCTCTCATTTATATAAGATGACTTTCTTTATTTTTTTTATCTCAATTATATAGTCTTATTTCTTTATTAAAAATATTTTATTTTATTCATTTACTAATATACTATTATTTCTTTACTACTTTCAATAATACTTTTCATGGCGTAACAGTACACTTATTTATATTGCATAGTCATTCAATTTCTTTACTACTTCCTATAATAATTTACTACTAATTATTGATAATTTAATAAAGGCAAACTAGAAAAGTTTTTGATAAAAAATATTTTTCCAATAACTTTAAATAAGATTTATTAATCAATCTGAAAAATAAATTCAACCTATATAAATGGAACGGGAAAGTAACTCCTTTTTGTGACAATTATTTTATCACGTTTAAGAGGAGAAAACTAATATGCCCCAAGCTAGTTAGCGTATGTTTGGGAAGTGTTTATGAGTTTGAGTTTGACATCTGATTTTAAAGGGTTCGAACTGAACTAAATAATTTAGAGTTTGGCTTCTGATTTTTATTACTCGAGATATGTCACACTTTTAATTTGCATCAAATTTAACATTGGAATGTTGCCAAACCATTTTTCCATTACTTCTATGCCACAGGAGATTGATAGATTGATTACAGGGATGAATTTTATAAAGTTAGATGATTAATAATAAAGGGAAAAAAGAAAAGGTTGAGTAGTCATTAATCAATTCATTAATTTTTTTTTAATTAGATTAAAAGCTCTTATTTGGTATAGGTTAAAATCAGATTTTTAAGCAATTTTGATAAAAGTTAATAAAATGTGTCATTAAAAAATTGTGAATCCTATAAAATTTGTGATTATATTAATTACTTTTGACTTTGACTTGAAATTTTAATTGAATTCTAATTGAAATCAATTGTGGGTTGAATCTTATATTATTTTTATTATCGTGTATCATTAGTTTTTATTGAAAAGAAGATCTAATGATTGTATAGTTTATCTTTTACAACTTAGACTTTAAGATAGCATAGTTTTGGAATCAAGTGAAGATCTAAGTTCACACATCAGTGTCAACTCATTTACAATAAATTATGCTTGTATTGAACTTTTGAAAGAGAAATTTTAATCCAAGCCTAAAGGTATGTAAATGGCCTCAATGACTGTACTTGCCTTATTTTCCTTAACTATTATTACTATTATTAGACTTTTCTTGCAAGATCAAAATTCATAGGGTAGGGGCAGTTATTCTTGCAAAAGATCTTCAATATTTATAAATTCAAGAGCATTAGGGTTGTTCATTTTGATGGCTTTGTTGCGGATTTAGAGTATCCACGTTGAAGTAACTGGCAAGCCCACAAAGCATTTTTTTCACTCATGCTTAGATATTGTTTGGTTCAGTGCCACACAAGCCAGAAACTCTTCTTCAATATGTCGTGAGGATCTATTTCTTGGTGAGTTTTGCTAGAGAGAGAGGGCCACTAGGGGGTGCAACTATTGGCTGGACATCTGTACGGACAAACGCTTAGTGGCGCCCCCTGGTCCATGGCCCACGTGGCCCTGGACGAATAGCAAAACTCTTTCTTGATACCATATTCACTGTTTCACTCCAATGTTTCGCTGGTCAATTTGGCCCTTATAGCAAGGAAGCTGGCTACCATTGCATGTGTGTTACTTCATGAGATGGTTATAAGCATCCGATGCTATTTTTCAGTAAATTAGTATTCAATAGTATTACCTAATACTAGTTTAGATGCAGTTTGATCATTATTAATCTCAACTTCTTTTAATAATGTGACACTTAACCACATCACTGAAAATTTTGATGGCTTTTCTTTTCTTTTCATGAAAATGACTTGACATATAAGTTCGATTTTAAGAAATGTTATTCTGGAATATAAAAGTCTCCTTCAATGTTACGACAAGATTATCTTAAAGTAATTGTACAGCGTAACAGTTAGATCAAAAATAATCGCAGTACAATTCGAGCCCACCGAGTTCACGATATTTCTTTAAAACGAATTTGCTACCTTCACATGTGCTAAAGGTGTTCAAGAATCGTTTCCCAAGATAGAACGAATTCCATCTCCTACGGAAGCAGCATAGCAAT
>CAIGRP010087285.1:0-39122 GCA_903798385.1 Fraxinus cuspidata | reverse complement strand
ACCAGTTGTCCATGGTCACAACCTTTCTTGAACAGTCTGTTCTATAGACTCAGTGTCAAAGAGGGAGGGGTGCGGGGGTTGCTTTGCCTGGAGAACTACTGTCACAAAAGTAAGAAGACTAAGCATAGAAAACACCTTCATTATTTACCAAGGTGCACTATAAGCACAACTACAGAAAGGGCCTCACTTTGTACAGGAGAAATGAAAACTTACATACTAACAGAATTTGTAGCACCATACTGATGTGTGATACCTTTTTATGCCCTTTCTTTCATTCTTACTAGTTCTTTTTTTTTTTTTTTTTATTTTTTTTGAGGTTTTTAAGATTATAAGAATTTAGCTCAAAAGGGAAATTAAATTAACATGACAAATTTTTTACATGATGTGGAGGTAGCAATCATTATTCTGATTATTAAGGAGTTAAGATGAAGGAAAGATTTCAGGGAAGCAAGTGATCCCATTGAGCTGAAAGCAATTAGGTAAATTTGGCCCATCTCTTATTAGAAACCAGAACAAAGGATAATAACCTCTAATACAAACAAGTAAAGCTTGTCATTGTAAACACAAAATAGTTTTATATGAAGCACGACCAGATGTTCCATACCATTGTCCAGGACCCATTTACGTCCCAAGACTTTTATCTCTTTCGCCTATTTTCTTTTGAGTCGGTCTTGTGGTTTTTGAAAGAAGAAGATGAAGCTACATCTTTATTTATAATTCTAGGGTTTGACTCGGCACTCAAGAGAAGAGAGGTTAACTTATTGAAGTATATTTTGCCTTTTTAATAACATGAAATTGCAAGCAATGACACACCTCTTGGGCCCGTGAATTTCCTACAAAGCCAAAGCGTTTGGTGAAAATTCCAAATAAACAATAGGGCAGGTTCTAAACCAACCTTAATTGAATTCCCAACAAGATTAGTTATAATCTGCCCGAAACGTTCCTGATCTCCAATGATCACTTCTGGTACCTGATCAGATACATAAACAGCCAACTTCTCTCCCCCAAAATGAACAAAAAACAAAGAAGCAAGGAATAATGTCAGTACAACCATAATTATGAAGACTGTGGCAGAAAGCATGAACATAAGAGGAGAGGTGGAAGGAATTTGGCTTTCTACCTCTAATCCTTGTTCCTGAGATTTCCCAGAAAAAGGTGATAGGACCTTGTCAAGAACAGTTCGCAGACCAAAAGGGACTGCCTCTAACTCAAGCCTGCCTGATTCAATCTTGGCCTGATCCAAAACCTTGTTAATTAACAATATTAGATCCTTTCCGCAAGCATGAGCAGTCTGCGCATAGTCCAGTTGTCTGGCATCCAGATTCGTATCCATAAGCATTTGTAGCATGCCTGTATTGCATTGTATTTTTGGTTACTTTGATGACAATAGCGGAAAATATAAAACCTCCCCCACCTCCAGGTCCCCATTGTGGCAAGTGGGTGGAAATTAAAAATCCAATATTACCTAAAACTCCATTCATTGGAGTCCTGATTTCATGTGAAACTGTCGCCAGGAACTACAGAAAGAGAACAAGATGTTTAAGAAAGATGGAAAAAGCACCAAAGATCAAACAAAGATAATAAATGGTCAACAGCGTCTAAATAACTAAATAAAAGAGATTCAGTCAAAAACTTTCTGTTTTATGACATGTAAGTTCAAATGCATAGTGCATGTGATCCAAAATGAACCTGAGATTTTGCTACATCAGCAATCTCTGCACGGTGTTTTAATGCCATCATCTCTCGATAGCCATGTTCCCCTCTGGCTATACGATTTATAGCAGCGTAGAAGATATGACCAAGAAGTAAAGTGATAACCAGTACTCCAGTAGACGCTGTTATCGCTTGCAAGGGTGGAGGAGGTTTCTGTTCGAACCTGTGACCAAAACAAATATTAAATTTATTCAGAAGCACGTGATTTGCTAAAATAAAATTAGATAAATATTAGATTTCGAAGTTTGCATCTATGTAAACTTCGAACACAACAAATGTCTAACCTGCAATGCATTTCATGCTTCCTAGTTGGATCTCCAAAATCAAGGTTACTAATATGCAGTAACCCCGTGTCGACCTCATCAGTTCCATACATCTTAATTGGTGCCAACTTGTTAGTCGTATCATAAACATTTACAACAATATTCTGTTTGCTAGCAAGCTGATGTAGAAGCTTTGCAACTAGTGATGGAACATCATAAGAAGCACCTAGATACCTTTCATGAAGCAGCAAACATCACAGAAACAAAGGAAAAATGAACATTCCAAAGGCAGCATGTACAAGAAAATAATAAAGAACTATACTTCACTCCATACTATAACAAAAACTGAATATTTCTTTACCCCACAGTAGCATTGATGCGTTGCTCAGGCATAGCATCGGGAGGAAGATGACTGTCGTACACGGCAAAAGTAAGTACAACACCCAGATGGTTGGATTTCAACAGCTTGAAAGGCGATGTTAGTACTCCCTTTCCAGAAGCTCTAGCTCGCAAGATGTTTTCTCGGTCTTCCTAAATGAGAACAATTATAGGACTTAAATGAATATGAACAAGTTCTAGCTTTAAAATGACTATGAACAGACAATAATTCTCCTCAAATTCAGGTGATACCTCTTATCTTAAGATGCATCAAATTTCCTTTTAAGTAAGAATAATTAATTCTGCACCCTCGCAGCCTCAGGCCAAATGTGGTTCTCTCACTCTCTCTCTCTCTCTAAGAATTATTTTTTCACTTCCTTGCAGCCTCGCACTAAAAGGTAATACTTTTATACTTGCATTAGTCATGGTGCTAACACATTAAATGGAGAACATGAACCCTCTAATCTAGTAATTAGAAGTCAACTATAGGTAAAAGAAAGTTATAGAGAGTGTGGACCAAACCTTTCCAGACATCATATCAATAGAAACAATATGAGATACAGTTTTTTGGGAGAAAATGACAGGTGCATATTCTTCTTGGATTGGTGAAGTGCTAAAGTTCTCTAGGCTACAATCTTGAGCTAAAGTTTGATCCTCGGTTTCCATTTTCTTAATTGACCATCCCTGCTGCTGCTCAAATTCCTCTCTCTCTGAGTGACGAACTCTTAAAGCATAAGCAACACCACTAGTAAGTGGTCTCTCAAAAGCTGTTATCTCTGTATAGTCTTCAAAAGTTTTCTGCAGAATCCAAAACATTGGCCAAGCTTATCATATGACAACAATAAGTACATGGATCAATCAGCTTAGTGCATGTAAGTTTTATTTGAACTGGTTTTTACTTCCATTTTTTGGCAAGTGTAGACTCGAGGATCGTGGTATAAAAGAAAGGTAAAAGGTGATCAGAATATTTCACTATTACCTGATCTATAGCAGAAGGCTGCTTCCCGTGGTGAAATGTGGAAACAAGAAGGGCCAATGCATGAACGTGGTTCATGCTTACATTAAATTGGTCCTGGAGCATCCGAGCACGTTCATCACACATGCTACCCAGTGTTTCTTTCCTTCTCAAGATTATATCTTCACTTAAGTACCGACATAACCATATGGAAAAAACAACACCAGCAAAGACAAAAACAACCAAAAAGATTTTCCTCCACTTCCCAGTACTTCTGGAGGAACTTTGGGCATGCTGTAGCAGCTGAGTTCGCTGAGCACGTTGTGTTTCCTGGATCATTTCAAGCTTTTGACTCGAAAACTTTTCATGTAACTTAGGCATGTTGAAGCTCACAAGAAGACCAACAAGAATCCACAAGCATAATTTTGCAAGAGAAAAAGTGGCATGATGATGTTGCTCTGTCATTTGCAATTCATTCTGCAGGAAGACAAAGCCAGGATCCAAGTAAATTTTCTATATCCTTTTCAAATTATGTTGAAAAGAATTATTCAGCTCATGAAAAAATTCAACCAAGTAAATGCAGTTAGAGGAGGAATGAATTGCGTGTGACGAGACTCCACCCCCACGTGCAGTATCTAGCTCGGAAGTCAACTTTTTGTAGTAGATGATTTAACATTGACAATGTGAGTAACAAAGAAAAATCATGTATTCATCCAAAACCAGAAAGCAATCTGATCAACATTGGGTTGTCAAATCATTCGAACCTAGTTGAGAAGATGAATTTTTTTAAAATGGATATATGATACATGAAGAAAAAGCTCCTCACATCATTATACCCAAGCAGTTAAAATTAATTTAAGCATTTCTAGCAGTCAATGTAACTAAGAATGGGTATTACTCACAGCATGCAGCCAAAAAGGGAAATATCTAGTTCTGATGTAAACATTTTCTCAATTGACCAACTACGAAAAGATGATCCTTACAAAGGCCAGATGCATCTATAGACTAAGAGTAATTGATTATTGGAAAAGATCCCACCTTTCTGCAAAAGAGATGATTAGAAAAGATTGATAAAAACCCCAACTGCGCAATGACCGACACAGTCTTGTCTTTTGAAAATGGTAGGCCAACAAATGTTGAAATGCTCTCATCTATAGTTGGGCAATGGGCGTTGAATTCTACATTTTCAGCTACCAATTTATGCCAGTTCTCTGAACCTTTGATCTTGAGACCACGTGTGATGTTACAACTTGTAGGCACTTCATAGCCAAATTCCCTGCAGAATGCCAAAGAAGCAACCTGCAAAATGGAGATAGCAAGAATAAGTACCCCAAATAAAAGAACTGACACATAGGAGCGGTGGCAAATTGAAGAACTTCCTTCAGTGTGGTCAAGTAATCCAAAGTATAGCAAGAAATAGTTGTACGTGGCGTAGCGAGAAATTTTCTCTCAGCGGAGTCAATCATGACAACAGAAAATGAATATTTGGTAGAAATAAGATGTGAAAGGGTAAGGATGAAAATTTGAATACAATCAAGTTTAAGGTGTACAAAAAAATAATATAATTTCAGAAGAGAGAATATGCAAGGCCGGTTGATTGATAAACAACTTCACAATAGTTCTTATCAGTATCCTGAAACCATCTCATTTGTTTTCTTTTCAGGCTATGAGGATCATTATATTGTTTCATCATCTTGAGNCAATAGTTCTTATCAGTATCCTGAAACCATCTCATTTGTTTTCTTTTCAGGCTATGAGGATCATTATATTGTTTCATCATCTTGAGGTATTGCGGATTCTTTATTAGATGGAAAGATTTTATAATACAAGAATGGTAGTAGAGAAGTTGAAGATCGGTATTTGCCTAAGAAATATTTGTTGCAATGATTGCGCCACTTTCGTTTTTTTTTTTTTTTTTTCAGTAAAAAGGTGTGAGGGAGTTCACTTACTTTTTGTAATATTTTTAGTTCTTAAGTTAAGAAATTTCCATTCTTCTTAAGAATTTTACATATAACTAGGACTAGCATTTTTGAGTAATCAAAATATTGAATTTTGTGATATTCAAATAAGTAAAAATTTCTCTCTCAATTCATCTTCCTATTTCGTCTCTCTTTCTCTTAAGTATTCTACATCAGGAATATATCCCCATGTTTAAAACACAATTAATCATCAAGACTAGACTTAGAGTATCATCATGAAAACTACTATTGAACTCATCGGCATTATTATTATATCAATAAACTTATTGTGGCATCGTAGCATTATCATTAATTCATTATATCAATAAACTCATTATGGCACTTTTATTTTATATCACCCTACTTTAAGACAGCATAGAGCTCAAACAGAGTAAGTAGTTTCTCATCACCTATTCGTAGACTGAAATGGCGAAATCGCTATTATTACTAATATTTGGTGCATATTGCTACAAGTTGCGAAGAAAGTTTTTCTCACAGAAATTTCAATCATCAAAGTTCAATTTAGACAAACATGTCCAGGTTGTTCAGAAAATTCAGATTCACGGTTTCCTAATTTGAGCATTAAAAAAGACTTCCTTACTGGCCATATTAAAAGAAAAACACCTAGAGAAAATTTAATGTCAAACCATTGCCACACTCACCCTTACTCGTCAGTGCTTCAACAATTGCTTGATAGATAGAGGTTAAGAAAAATAAGTAATCATCAAAAGCAGATACTTCAGAATTGTTTACAATAAAAAGCAAAAGTAGAGAGAATACATAGTAATTAAGACCAAAGCTCTGATTACTGAAGCAATAGACGACATACCCGATCTCTTTCGGTGAATAAAGAATCTAAAGCATGAAACTCTTCCGTGCTCACATTGCAATATTCCAGCAAGACTTGAGTTTTAAATTCACTTGAAACTAGAGTCTCCACTTTCTGCTCCGAATGACCACCATTCGAGCTAGTCAAGACCCAAAATAACCCACACAAAGCAATCATAAGCCATAAAAGGACTACTACTCTCCATTTCTTACCATCTGCTGTTCTGTGTAATGATACCCAAGCCTTTTTTTGCTTTATAGAGGAACGTAACTTGCCATTTGAGCTAGAGTGCTTACAATTTAAAGACATCTTGACTAAAACCTACTTAAATATCTTGAGAAACAGGTTCCAGACACCTTAGAAAAGCTCATCAAAAATCAAGCAGATTTCAAGAAAAACCCATCATAACAGAGCCCACAAAGTTAAATTGCCTGTTCTTGAGCACAAAGGCTCGCAATTTCAATCAAAAAAAGCCCTCAAGAAGCAAACCTCCAAGAGGAATTACACAGGGAATAAAAATCTGTAGGTATTCAGTAGAACAGTAAATTCTGCAGAAAAACAGAGCTCCAATTATTCACACAGCATTTGAATAAAATGATTCTCTCGCTGACGGCATAAAAATCCCATCAAAAACCTTGCTTGATATGGTGAACTAGAGGAAGGACAATCGTGACAAATAAACAACGGGACAGATATTGATTTAGCAAGCTGTGATGGAATCAACAAAATGGGACAGTAAATACAGGCCCTCTCTTTGCTAAATTGGGTTTTCACAGAGAGCCCTTCGGGAGCAAGAGATTTAAAAAAAAAAAAGAACGAAAGAAGCAACCAAAATCAAAGCTTTATCAAAGAGAAGTAATCATCAGGAGGAATTGGATTAAAGAAACCCAGTTGGTTTCACCACAAATCCAACTGGAATCAATTATGAAAATGTGGGATAAATTATGTGCCTTTATTATCTCTCTCTCTTTCTTGAGCATATAACTTGTGAAGGTTTGGTACACTGCATCATTATCTCATCATCTGTGGGGAAGGTTAAACATAAGCAAACAAAACAAATTATCAATATCAATAAAATCAAATGTAAAAATTGATAAAAAAAAAAAAACTAGAAAGTCACTATTTTGCATTTCTTTTACTTTTGAGAATTGATGAAAGAGACCCAACCATTCAGCAGCATTAAAAGATGGGTATTTGTTTTTTTCTCCCACTGCTGCAGTCACAGGACCTACGCTACATATAGATGCCTCTTATAGTCTATACGTATAGAGAGAGAGAGAGAGAGAGAGGTTGTTAAAAGGAAGCCAACCACTCTGTTTTATGTATGTTCAGTTCAGACCTCTGAAAGAGGAAAAAAGTGTGTGTGACAGGCATCTATGCTTTTTATGATGCGCCTGTAAAATAAAATAGGGAAAAATATTCTAGTTAATCCCCATTATTTAGCATTTCTAGCAAATCAGTCCCTTCCTAGGTTTTTTACTCGACTCATCTCAATGTTTCGATTTTGTTGCGAGGTCCGTGGTAGCACATAATTTCCATTCAACGCACCGCTAACAAATAATAGAAAAGGCAGTCGCTCATGCATATGTGCCCAATCATTAACGAACTCACGATAACTAAATAATGATATATAATATCGATCAGCAATAATACCATGTTCCTGAAAAATAGGATGACTCCCTTGGCACAATTTGGATAAAATTAAGTAGAATGTAAATTTACCTGTAATATCTCTTTAGGATTTACTCCAACATTTAAAAATTGATTGACCCGTAAAGATATATATACTTGGGTCTCGCGCAAGAGAGAAATTTCAACTAAGCAGTTAGAACTTAGAAAGGATATATTATGCTAATCAGAATACAACTCGAGTCAAATGTGAGGACTAGGTATGTAATTTATCCAAAAATAAAAGAGATGTAGAAATAATAGATGTGGACCTGTGGTTAATAATTGGGGAACCAGGAACAGAAGGCCAGTTGCTAGAATACGCCTAGTAGTAGAGATTCTTAAACTACACTTTAATAAGATAATAACTAATGAATGTGGGCAGCCATGGAACCTTACTCTTTATATTGAAGTATTTAGGGCAAACACGCCATAAATATTTTGAAAATAGATTTTGTAAAAAAGTATTTTCGAAAAATATGTAGTTAAAAAGTAAAAAAAAAATTATTTTATTAAAAGAACGTGTGATTAAAAATTAATTTGGGGAAAATTGAGTTTGAAAGAATCTCTTACAAATAGGGGTTATCAATTTTTGGGGAGTTATTTTAATCTTTGCTTCTATCATTAAGTTATTTTCCATTGGAAGAATTTATATAGAACAAAAATGACTGGTAGATGGTACCTGTGAACTAAATGGATTTTTTAAGTTAACTTGCTAGTTTATCAAATATATTTAGATAGGATTTTGGACTTTAGAATTCTATCTCAGATGACATTCATTGATTTTAAATATATTTAGCATTTGTTTGGTGGAAATTAATATCGGATTTTTAGTAAATTTTGATTGAAGTTAATGAAATGTGAGGTAGAAAAGTTGTGGGATTCATAAATTATGTGGTTGAAACAAATTGTTGACTTTAACTTAAATTAAAATTTAGATTTTAACTAATACCAAACATGGGCTTAATTAGATATTAAATGGCATATGAGGTTTGATGACCAAACATGTCGTCACTATATCCAACAATATAATAGATCGATCATTTTCAATGTTGGAAAACGGGGCAAGTCTCCCATGTCCATGCAGGAACTAGGTTGGGCGTCGGGTGAGTCGTTTCAAATATTTCAATATCCGGAACCACTCATTATATTTCGGGTATTATGCAAATGGAATCATTAAGGTCCATGTAATGCTCGAAGCAAATCCAAGCTCAAATTGTCAATTCCCGTTCGGTTTGATTGTACTCATAAAATTTTTTTATGTGCATTTAATAAGCATTTCTATAAAGTCCTTTCAATGCATAAAGTTATTATGCTACTACTCGACAATATTTTTACAAAGGAGAAAAATACAGTTAAGAAGTCTTCAAGAAGCAAAATAGTGGAGACTAAAAATCATTGAAAAATGATAAAATTAAGACATTAAAAATTAAATTGAAATTTAAGAATAAATTATTTTTTCTTAACAAATCTTGTTCGATCTATGAGTGATGCATGATATAGCCTATAAATTGATTATGGACGACACTTAAATTATTCAACTCTTAAAACAAACTATTATAAAAATACTAATTAGATACATGATAATTATATATTATAACGAAATTGCAATTCAAATATTGAACTGACTCTGCTTGAATTATATATATCGCAAACTCAAGATAACCAAAAAGGTACATTATTGTCCAAATTATGAATATATCAAGTTCAATTGTCACATGTTATAAAAAAAAAATCATAAAAATCACTTAAATTTGTAAACAATGCAAGAAAATAAAAAACTCGAATTACAAAGAATATACACTTTAATTCATCAACTTACACCACAATTTAGATTAAACTTTTTGACTCCTAGAAAGCCTAAATTGCAAAGATTTAACATATGCTAACCTTTGAAATGCAACAATTTGATGCAAAAAAAAAAAAAATGCCAATCTTGATTTCATAGGATTAGGTTATAGAGTTTTAGACAAATTACTACTACTCAATTTGAGATTTTTAGGTTTCGTATATTTTTTTTTACCTGACATACAAATTGTAAAGAAAAAAATTATGTAAAAAATCGATTTCATTCGATTACCCATAGTTCTTGTTCAAGAACCAAGAACTGATTCAGACCAATCGATTTTCGGTTCCAATTCCTAGGTTTTTTTAATCAGACCAAAACCACCATTTTCGATTCAGAAAGTTCATTTCTGGTTAAAATGCTCATACTAGCGAGAACAAAAGAAAAAAAGAAAGGAAAAAAAAACTTGTAGCACTAACGAGTTCTACTACACAAACAAGGTCATTGACATGATTTAAAAATAGAAAAACACGTATTGCAACATCATTGGACAGTTAGAATTTTTTTTTTACCTATACAGGTATTGCCGAAGCAGCACATGTCGAAGTCTATGTTTTTAAACTCTGCTCGAGTAGCATTATTCAGCACCAATCAATGGACATCACATGTACTGTTCAACTGTATCTATCATCCAATATGTATGTTTTTTTTTTTCTTTCTTTTCTTATTAAGTAGCATGATTGTTTTTGGATTTAATTTTTTTTAAAATAAAATTTGATGAATTATGAATTGATAGATATGATTGGTCTCAAAAAATGCACGATTCAAAGTAATTGACTTAACTTTTTATATTTTTCCAAACAAGCACTTATCTTGATTAAAAAACGAGTAGACGATTGCCCTAGTCTTAGTGTAAAGGGTCGGTCAGGATTAAAAAATGAGTAGACGATTGACCATGCTTTCACCTCTTAAATTAGGACATGATAAAGATTAATCTTTTATTGCTATATATTTTTTTTCAGTGGTGATTATTTCCTCTTTTTTGTGTGTTGTGTGAATATTAATCCATTTTTTTATTATTATTATTATTATTATCAGGATGAGCATGGTAGCCTCTTCTCATTTCTTTTTTGTGTGAATTTCTTTTTATTTGACTTAAATTATATAAAAGTTTAAAATTTTTATTAATTCTATAAAAGCAAAGACACTCATCTACGGCATTAGTTATAAAATCGCATACACGTCAGGATTGTTTAGAAAAAAATCCTAAAAAGACAAAAATAATCACTAAAAACGCAAAGCTGTAAAAAAATTGAAATCCTTCATCCATTAATAGTGGCTGATAATCTTCATTGTAGCTATATTCCCGAATAATTTCAGATTATACCTGACATTTCTCAGTAATCTAACGGTCAAGATTAATCATAGAATCAATTTACATACAATGCTTGATTTAAGCTTTGTATGAGGCTTATTAAGCCAAGACCGTAACAATACAGTTACCCCTTTTCTTTCTTGGCGACACTAATTTCCATTTGGAAACTATAATTTTGTATGAATGAGTACAATAATTTGCTAAATCTAAAATTAAAAGAAAAGAATAAAACATATGCCCCAACAATAAAAGAGTAGAACAAATCTGTATTATCTCATCATTCTTGTAGGATTTGTATGAGATTAACTGTGTATTCGACCCAATTCGTAGCTGTAACATAGCAACCTGCAAAAGGAATTAGTGTAAGAAAATCGAACTCTCCCATAAATAGGAAGCAAATAACAGGTAATAACAACACAATTCCATGGAAGATCCAGATACCTAGTTAAGAAAAGATGCAGGTTACATATATATATATAGTTAAGAAAATATGATGATTTTAAGCAATATTTTTAACATGAACCGAACATTGCATGATCCACAAGATACCTAGTTAAGGCATACACCAAAGTCTAATTACCGACTGTAATGCACAACCTTTTGTGCTTCTCCAGACTAGAGCTATAATTTAACAGCTAAGTCAACCAAACTTTCTCCAATTTGGATCATTGTCAGTGAGCCTCATCATAAGGGATCATCCTATAAGATTTACTAAGTTTATTGCAAGTAATTTCTTTATGCAACATCTACAGGATGAAGATTTCCAACATAGTAAGGACAGTAGAAATTTTTCTTCAGCCATTCCATGGATTCAAAGTTACTTTCTTGCTTCAAAAGGATATAGCATTTCAGGTCACACGGGATTTTCATCACAAACACAGCAGACCCAGAAACAAATAAAAATCCTAGAATACTCCAAACTAAAAATAAAAAAATAAAAAAATATATATATATATCATTGACCACTTATTTAAGGATTTTACAGTACGTTAACATAGATAATTCATAAATCTTAAGCCAAGCCCAAGAAAACATGTAATTCTGAGCTGTTTCTTTGTTTGCATTTGCATAAAAAATAAGCAACCTGTCCCAAATTTTTAATATACAAATTCTGTAACAAGAACAAGAGTTGCAACAACTCTCCATTAGTTGTCACTTGTCATTTGGTTTTAGATGGAAACTTTATCGTGGTAGTGACCAAGTACTGGAAAGATATTGAACAGTTGCATTATTATATTTTACCAGTTATCAATTAATGTCCAGCTTATTGCTTTACAGGTACACCTATTGTTCTTCTTGAAGATATTGTGGAACCTCAATATTGTTATCATCATTATATTAGCTAATTAAATTCTAAAGGGGAACTTAAATTCAAAGATTCAGGTGCTCACCATTTACCTGAAATGATAAGTTCATTACAGACTACATCTCCCTCAGCCTGTCATCATGATAAATTCCCTGAATCAGACTCCAAGTGTCGGCAATCCTTGTTTGGTGAGTTTTTCTGTAAACAGTAGAACCTGTATACCATTGGAAAACTCACATATTATGACAGTCCAATAATACATTAACAACCTCAGTAAACTATATATATATATATATTTTTTTTTATGAGCTTCAATTAAACCATGCAAAAAAAAAACAAAATAGAAAATCCGGCAATCAAGATTCCCATAGAAAAGCAAAATATGCTTACCACTCATTGATCATAGATTGCAGCTCAAAAATTATTTACAGATGCTGCAAAAAGGGCCATTGGAATCAAGTGAAATAGCAGGGAAGATGTACAGGAGGATCCATCTTCCAAGAGAAGGCAATTTGTTTCTGTGCATTCAATTCATAAAAAATGATGACTTCAGCCTAGTTTTTTCTTTCTTAAGCTTTGCAATTGATCAGCAACTTGGTTCATATCAATAGATTGGTCAACTTCAGATAATTCTCTTGCCAGTATGACATATGTCTGCAAACTGATAGAGCAATTCCTAGAGATCATAGTATGAAGAAGCTTCAAGCATACTTTTGATTCCCCCTCCTTGAGCAATCCATCAAGCAAGATAGTCCAAACAATTTCATCAGTATTCCATTGTTTCTCAAGCATGTTCTCGAACAAAATTTCGGCCTCGTTGACCCAATTTATCTTGCAAAGAGAGGAAATAAGTTGTCTATACATTGATAAAGGAGGATTGAAACCTCTGACAACCAGTAAATTAAATACTTCTAGAGCAGGCTCCACTCTCAAACACTTGCAGTAAGCACTGAGGAGAGAGCAATAAATTGCATCATCGGGACTTAGCCCTTTCTCTTTCATATATTTAACCAACTGTTCTGCCTCGTACAATTTGCCACCCCTACAGAGGCCAGCAATTAAACAGCAATATGTATCAACAGAAGGTTCAAAGTGAATCTCAGACAACCTAAATAAGAGATTACATAAAGTATCATGTGTAAAATCCTTCTCATCTGCATTGCAGTTGTACACTGTTTCATGTTGGACTGCAACTTTTTCTGCAAGCATCTGACATTCCTTTTGCAACCCTTTCAGCAACACACAGAATGTTCTGTAGTTCGGTTTGCAGCCCGCATCTACCATCAGATGAAGAAGTTCAAACGCGTGATCTACTCTACCCAGGGTGACAAACCCATCAATCAATGAAGTATATGTGACCTGATCAGGAGATAACTTTTTGCTAGCCATTTCTTCAAGTAACATCTCTGCACGATCAGCCTGGCCTTCCAAACATAATCCATGGATTAGTGAACTATAAGTGTACACGTTTGGTAAGCAATTCCTTTTCTCCATTTCATGGAAAATCTTGAATGCAAGATGCGTTCCACCATTCTTACACAGACCATCGATTAAAGTTGTGTAGGTTATCACATTTGGAAGAAGCCCACTTTCTACCATCTTATTGCATAGTTTCTCTGCTTCAGAAAGCGTGTTCCCTCTTGACAAACCATTTATAACCGAGTTGTAAGTCTCAATATCAGGATCACAACCACTCTTGAGCATTCTTTCAAATATTATCAGTGCGTCGTCAACTTTCCCTTCCTTGCAAAGGCCATCTATCAAAGTGGTATAGTTCACCTGATTTGGGCTCAAACCTCGCTGCATCATTTCCTGAAAAAGTGCAGAAGCCTTATCAAGCTTCCCCCCTTTGCAAAACCCTGAAACAAGTTCCGCATATGTCCATTCATCTGGTTGACAACCACTTGCCTTCATCACCTCTAACAATCTCAAAACATTGTCCAGAAAACCCCTTTTCAGGTATCCATTAATGAGAGTATTGTATGTAATCACTGTAGGTGCAGGACCTACCTTAAGCATTTCGTTATATAAAATCATCGCCCTCTCCATATTTCCAATCATACAGAGACCCTTTATCATAGCATTATAGGTTTGAGCATTTGGCAAGTAACCATGTCCCTTCATCCAATGAAAAATTCTAAAGGCAGTATCAATTTTCCCACCATTGCACAGTTCATTTATCAAAGCATTATATGAGACTGCCGTTGGCATCAAGCCCTTTCTCAACATCTTGTGGTACAATCCAACCGCTACCTCAAGTTGACTGGATTTGCCCAACCCACTAATAAGAGCAGTATATGTCTGAACATTGGGATGGCAACCTCTCTTTTTCATATTAGCTACTAGATTGATAGCATCATTCATGCGCCCAACTGCAAGCAATGCTGTAATAGGCACCGTGTAGGTATATACGGTTGGTTCAGTCCCATTCTCAAACATCTCCTCTATCATGCCTAGTGCCTCGTCCACTCTTCCATTTTCACATAGTCCATTGATAAGAGTAGTATATGTTACCGAATTCGGATTGACACCCTTCTTTACCATCTGATCAAAAACAACAAATGCCTTAACTAAATTCCTAGTTCTACAATGCCCAAGAATCAATGACGTGTATGTGAACACATCCGGCAACATTTCATACTGGTACATGCGACTCAATATAATTTCAGCCTCTTCAACCTTCCCCTTCTTACAGAAGATATTAATCATTGTATTCAAAGTCAACAAATTTGGTTTGATCCCACTATTCAACAATTCCTTATACACATTCTGACCCATGACCACCATATCAAACTTGCCTAATTGAATCAACAAAGTATTAAAACTGTACAGACTATAAGAAAGACCCATTTTACTAATCTCATTCAAAAAATCAAGAACCTTTCTAAGTTCTCCCTCATTCCTACAGGCTTTAATCAAAAGAATCCTAACATGGTCAGCGTGCGTTAAAATCTTATTTTTAACCAGCCTATTCAACATAGAAACATAACAGCTCAAATCATGTTTGTAGAAAGGCCTCTTAGAAACCCAATAAAAAAACTGCAAAACTAAGTCGGTGCTATTGTGGGTTTCGATTATTTTGGCAACATGGTGGGGTTTGAGCTTCGAGCTCAAGGACTCTAGCTCCGAGCTTCGCCTCCATTCGACTCTCCGATTGGATAGGATTTCGCATACTCTGGAGACTATGATGGATGAACTATGACGCTCTTGTTCTAGATTTTGTTGTTGAACGGGTTGTGAGGAGAAAAAGAGGGAGATGGGTGAAGGGCAGCAACTTCTAGAATTTTTTGGAAAGCGAATAAGGGGCGGGGATTGGAATTTGAGGGCCTTTACCATTTCGAGAAATGACGCAGCCGCTGATGACGATATTCTTGATTAGAGATTTCATGGATTATTGCTGTAGAATAGAATCCGAATAGCATTTGAGGGCAATGGTATAAATGGTGGCGGTGGTGGCGCATTGATGGGAGAGGTCATGAGGGAACGTGGAAATGGGGAAGCCACCAGTGAGGAGGCGAGGTGGGGGTGGGAGGTTTAGGGTCGAAATATTTTTCCTTTGAATTGGTGAATTTTAGGGAGTTTGGGGGGTACCGTTACGGTGTTTTTAAAATACCAACTTTGAACGCTTGCTAAGGGTTCGATTTTGATTAATTTTTAGTAAAAAAATTTAAAATGTCTAATAATTTTATGTTTGGAAGTTTATAATAATTTTAATTTTTTTCCAGAGAATAAAAAATAGTCACAACCTAAACGATGAACTAATATTATTGACAAGAGCATATCTATTTGTGTGGTAAATACACATACAAATAAGGATGTTAAGGGCCAAGAAGTTTGATTCAATTCTACATGACTCGTCCTATCAGTAGTCCATGAATGAAGCTTGCGAGCTTACTAATTTATTTATTTATATTTGAAGCTTTGATGAACATTTTATTTTTTAAATTGGATGTTTGACCCACGAATCATCTCAAATTGAGTTAACGAGTAACTCCAACTATTTGACATCTCTATGTACAAAGCATGATTCTTATAAATTATACCGTGAAAGTAAATATATAACTAATTTCTTGCAGAATAAACATATAATTTAAAATTTCAACATGATTCATGACTTATATACGAGCAATTTAATCATGTAAAGAGAGTGTTTTTGAAAGGAGCATTTTTATGAATGTTCGGTTGAAAGCATAGTCCACTCCAATCAGAGGCATTCCTCACCATGAGTTAGGAAGGGGTTAAACATTGCAACTATCACTTAACTTTTTCAAATGTTTCCTAATTGTCATTAAACTTCAAAAGTTCTAGTATCGTCGCCGAACTTCGTAAATGATTACTAAATTATTAACTCAAACATCTTTTAAAGTTTGATAACTATTGAAATACATATAAATGTTCAATAATTGGGATATTTAATCCTATGTGAAGCCACACAAATTTAAACGAGGAAGAAAAGGAAATGAAATGAAGCGATAACAAATGTATGGATCTTGCTACACGTACTTCAAGATTTAAATAATGAATTACATAATGTCAAACTGCACTCTACAATTTGCCAGTTTAAAATACAATCAATTTTTTCTCGGCATCATTTTATGTAATCCATTATATACATTTTTTATGTACAAGCAGCAAAATCCCAAAGTATACCATCCAATACAACCTAAAGACCAAGCAAACAGTTGGTACCATCAAAACCAAAAACTTGTATACCTTGTCTTTCATCCCTCCTTTGCAGCCTTCAGCCTGACATGACTTGTCACTTACCATCGAGTCCGTTGTCCTCGCAATAAAATTTGTTGCCGAGGGAAGGAAAAGTCATTTACACAAAAGGAGCTCATAAATTTATTTGTCAAGTTACCTGCTCAAGTGATATTATGAACAACTTAAATGCACATAATCACTTGCACCGTTCTAGTTTTCTTCAAAAACAAATTCCAAGCAAAAGAAGCAAACTACCATAATCTCCCGACAATATAAATGGTTCTCCAAAGACGAACCAACAATATTGTTGGCAAAACTCAATAAAAAGTAACGTGTGTTTGTTCCTACTCTCTTTTGCCACAATATTAAAAGAAAAATTAGAAGTGCATACATACAACAAGCCCGGGACATGATTTTCCTACCCCCAAAGGGGAAGGTATTGCCCTTTGGTATCAACATCAAGGTTCCAGCTTCAATGAAACAACTCGGGACTGCCTGTTACGTTTTGCAGCTTTGACGAATACTATTGAAAGACAAGATGGGGCCCACCATGGCCGGCGAACCTTCTGCTCCCCTTTCAAGCAAGCCACTGAAACAAGTTCATAAACAATGAAATCTTCAATATCATATCAGAAAGAGAATTATAAAAGGCTGCCTAAATCACTGGAAAAGTTGCATTGCAGGTCCCCTAACCTATGTGAGTCGTAACAATTTGGTTTCCAATCTAAGTTATTGACAAGAGTCATCACCAGACTTTCGAGCTTATAGCAAATTAGCTTTCTATGGACTGTTTTCCATATACATTTAAAAAGGCACGTGACTTGCACATCACACTTTTGTAAAGGGTAAAATAGGCACACGCTCAATTTAAATAAAAAATAAATAAGAAAAAACAAAAGATGGAGAAAAAAAGTAAACCATCATCTTTAAACTTGCCAACCCACCTCACCTCCTCCCATTCGCAACCACCATCACCTATTCCTCCAACCCCCAGTTCCCCCTTACCATCCCCCTTCCATGGTTATTGGATTAGGAGCCACGTAAAATTTACAAAACATGTAAAAATGGTAAAAATATTAAGGGCACGTTATTTGGTGCTTATGCTTCTTTTTAAGCGCCAATATTTTGGTGCTTAAAAAGAAGCTCCAGTAAGAAGAATAGGACACTGTGCATTTCGAATGATTCGTCTTTAAGCCCTTCTCGCTGGTTTGAGGGCTGGCGGGGGTTGGCAGAAATGAAAATGATGACAGTTTAATTATTTTTTCTTTTTTCTTTATGCTTTTGCTGAAATTAAATGTTTGCCTATTTTACCCTTCAAAGATGTAACACATGCACCTCACGTGCTTTTCAACTGTTTGCATTCTCTGGGAACTAACTTGGTATAAATTACAAGCTTGAAAGAATGGCAATGACTTGCCAAATAACTTAGATCTTGACCAACCCTTTACAATTCGCATAGGTTGGGGAAGACCTCCAATGCAACTTTCCCTAAATCCATTGTAGCAGATAAAATCCATGCTGACAGAAGGAAATCTAAACTTTGTTCTTAAGTTAGACCCAAGAAATGAAAAATAAAGATGGCAATGTTGAAAATAGACATATTTGTTTACAAATGTTGTTATTATTAATTATACTAATCATAATACATTCAAACCAGACATGGACAATATCAGTAGTCACCTCAACCTGGAGGGTATTCTAAGTTCAATACACGTGAGATTATACAAACAGACAGCATGTTCTCAGGAAAGAAGTGTGACATAGACATTCAAACGGATCATTTTCCTCTAAAATTTCCAAACCAATGTTCAATTATTTGACTATAAAACCAAAAAACAACGATGTCTTTCTTCAGGAAAAAATAGGGAAATGTAAAACCAAAGTACGAATAAATACCCATCTTTACAGCTATGTCTTCCAGGGTTGGATAAGGTTCATCCATGTCCACAAGCACCACAGTCATCTCTCTCGAAACCCCAACAGCCCAATATCAAATCTGATTAAGTGCTTGTTTGGAGGTGCTTTTAAGTACTTATCAGCGGTGGGTCTTATGGAATAGGTGGATAATAAGTGGTGTTGTATTTTCATGGAGGTTAGAAGTGCCAGGAATGGCAATTTACCGAAGGTGGTGGCAGTTGCTGCAAGTGGTGGAACTAGGAGAAGGTGACAAAAATTCTAATTCGTCGTTTTTTCTTTAATTGTAAGGAGGAATTAAAATAAAAAGGGTCCAATTTTTAGAGGGAAAACTGTAGAATCGTTCATGTCAAAGTCCATATAAACAAGTGACCATACAACTCATAATGTAAATACGAGAGAGAGAGAGAGAGAGAGAGACCTTTTATTCGCCTAAGCTCCTTGCACAAGGTTATGAAATCCCCCCATTTCATGTGGCACTTCCTTATGAACCGGAGTATCTGCTCAGTTGTAAACATGGACATCCCTTCTAAATACTCCCCATTGATCCCATTTTCTTTGAAAATTTGGCGATAGCCACCAAGATTGATCTCTTCCAGCCACAAGCCAACATCCTAGAGAAACAAGAGAAATCAAAAGCTTGGTAAATTTAGCAAATTTCATTTTCAACTAAAGTTTCCTATTTCTTCTCCTCAGGCACCCTCAAATAATATAGAGAGACCCATGCATGCTTTTGGCATCAATTTTTAGCAGAGTGATATGTTAAGTGTGTTCATGGTATAGCTTTTTCATCCCTCTGTCTTATTTATTAGAACAAATTTATAAAAATGAAAATCAAAGTGCTGTATATTTCCTAGAAAAGACTTCAAACAGTAATACACCCGAGAGGGAAAAACTATGGTAGTCTCCAATATTTTTTAGCAACAAAGTCGATTGTGAACACCTATAAAAAATTGAAGGCACATCCTTTTTTTCAGTTATTAGTTTCAAAGGGATCTGAGATCAGCAAGAAATCGGTTACAGTCTGGAGCATGATAAAACCAAATAAAAATCTGTGTCATAGAAGGATTTCGTGCGAGTATTCTAGTCAATTATCCACTTATGTAAGAAGTACAGGAGACTGTTAAATACCTTTGAGGTTGATGAAATTAATTATGTTCTGGTCTTTGGTTGTAAGAAGAATTAGGTTGTTAGGCACCAAATAAAATTTATTTTGAAGGGCTGGGCAGGGGATTTACTTGCTGGTTATTAAACAAAGAAAAGAAAAGTAGAAGAAAAAGAAAAAGAAAAAGAAGAAGCAATGTTAGGGTTCAGTCATCCTTCGACAGAATCAGTTAGGGTTCAAAAGATCAAGAAAGTCTCTTGAAATATTAATGCTGAGCAAGAACTCAAGCATTTATAAACCTCAAATAATTTTATACTGCACAGCTCCAACAAAGTTCAGAGTCTAACTAAAACTCAGACGCTCTTAAGAAACTCAAATAATTAAGCCTTTATTCCTTAAAACACCATTGGAATTCCTTAATATCAAAAACAAAAGACTAATAGTAACGCCTTAAAATTACAGACCTTCTCCAGTGTGAATTTCTCAGATCACCCACAGAAATAAAAATAATAAAAGCAGCAATTTTTTATACAATGAATGAAGACATACATGCACAATCCTAAAGGAGCAAATTATTGAGATATCCAAGGTCCATAGAGACTACACTTGGAGATTATTCAGATTCCAAACTTTACCACTTCTTTAACTTTTCCTTTTCCTTGAGCTTCAAAGACACTGCATAAAGAAAGGAAACTTGCTATATAGGGTGTGAGAGAGCCTAGACTGAGTAGAGAGGCTTTCAATTATTTATCACCACCAGCATTCGTGAATTCAAATGATTCTACAATTAATACTGCATATTCTTGGGGATTCTCCTATTAGTTGGTAAGTGTCTAAGGGGCAGGTCATCCATTCTTTCAGCACCCAGCCCTCTATCCTTACATCCCAACTGCCATGTCTCAAGTACACTATTACAGTAAGGGAAAAACAGAGAATAGCAAGAGTTAATTTGGTGCTGGCAGGCCCACAACAGCAACCATTCAATGGCTAATCTCATAAAACGATGACATAGCACACCAAAAAGTACATTATGACAGGACATGAACAGTGGAAAAGCTACTTCTATAACCAGAGTAATTCAACAAACATCTGTCTCACCAATTGTGGCTAATACTAAGGGGCGGAGCAGGGGGGACCAAAAAAATAAAAATAAAAAAAAATTATACTGAGCTGATAAGTAGGAAAAAAAACTCCCATAAATTTTTTTTTACCTTACAAAAGTAATTGGGCCTGGCCCCCCTCCCCCGCCCCTGCTAATACACTAAGGGTCCGTTTGATTGTAAGAGTGGAATTTGGGTAGAAAGAAAATGAATTTCAGGTAATTGAATTGCCTAGAATTGTTTTCCTGAGAATTGTCAATTAATTGTGTTTGATTGGTATAATTTTCCACGTGGAAAATATTTAAATTTTGAATCTTTTGGTATTTGTTTGGCTTTGTTTTTTATGGAAATTGTCACTAAAGAGGGTTTTTTTTATAATTGGTGATAAAATTTGTGTCAATTGCCAAAAAAAAATAATAATAAAATAAATCCTTGAAACCGTTTTCCCAACATTTCATTTCCTTCAATTGGTGCATGTGTGGGGGTGGGTGGAATTCATTTTCCATGGCAAATAAAACCCATCAAACAACCATTTCCATGGAACAACCATTTCCATTTTTCATGGAAAAAATGGGCTATCAAACATAGCCTCATTTGATCATCGCTGGTAAAAATCATGAAAATTTGTCACGACTAGCAAAAGAGTAGACATTTCGTAAGGTTAAACCTATTAGATTCATATGCACTGAGATGCCAAAATAATGGATTCCACCTGAAAAGAACACATGTAGCCCATCAAACGATATAGATCAAAATCAATTTTGGCATGTTCCAAAAAAACAGGTCAATTACATATTTTACCTCCAAAGGCAACATTGCTAGACTCCAAATTATAAAGTAGCCAAAATCGAGATGATGACTCGCATCTAGTTATCACTTATCACTTTCCTAACAATAGAGTCTACATAACACGTCTTGGTATACAATAGAATTATTACCAATACTTGATTTGGCTTACTTCCATTGCAACCAGGATAGGAACTCCATAATTACACAGGTGGAGAGCTCAATAGACATGATCCAACTATTCCGTCTTCCCCTTGAGCACTACACTCCTTGCCTCCAAACTTAATTTCCTCCCCAAACCCTAAAATGGTAAGAATTGCAATCCTGGTAAATAGATCACATCTCCGAGTGTGTTGATTTCTTCTTTAATAACTCAAAACCATTCTTGTAACTCCTCATTGAGACAGTATGTCAAGACACAATCTTATATAAATCTTGTAACTCAAATCTACTACGAGTTAACTAACAGTGAAAGAGTGCTTTCAGGAGTAAGTCAAACTTTTGTCGACCTAACAAAAGTATAGGTTCTATCCCCCACTATTTACCCTTCCGTCGGACAAAGACTTCAGATTCGACCAAAAGGCAAAAAAATGGAATTTTTGTGAAAGAATTAATAATTCCATAAATTAACTGACCACTAACAACATATTACTCCAAACAATAGTGGAAAGGTTACATCCACTCCCTGGTAAAACACCTTTCAGTGTCAATTTTGTAATGAAAAATAAAAAATAAATAAAAAATTGGCGCATAAACTACAGTAGGGTTACAGCAGCTATAAAAACTAATGGGAATAAACGCACGGTATGGTTCCATATTTTACAATAACAGACAATTTTCACATCCAATAAAAGTAGAAGTCAATTTAACTTTCTGTGAAAGAAGTTGGGTACCTCAAAAAGACTAGAAATTGAAGAACATGAATTTCCACAAATTTAATTATTTATTTTTATTCCCATTCTGTACAGACCAACTAGCACCAATTCATGAGAAGCAACAAGTATGAGTCAATCACAACTCAATTTACCAAATTACACCATTTAAGGACAAGATCCAAAGAAAATAGAAGAAATTTAAGCTCGAAAATTAATTAATTACCTCCACAGTCCAAATGAAGAAATCAAGAGGCTCTGGTGACTTCTCTTTATCTTTGCTCATCTTGGGAAAACCAGTATCCAGTGCCCCTTTTCTCAATAAAAGAAGTTAAATTCTACAATCAACTTGCCTTTCAGATCCTAATCATTTCCTAAAACTCCACATACATATTACATAAACAACTTTCTTATTCACCATGCGAATACTGAAGAATTATAATTTTCTACATTCGTTAGTGCTTCAGATAAAGAGCTGGGTGGCGTGGGGTAGGGTAGTTTTTGAGTACTTTGGCCTACTAAACTGAACTAAAGCGAGAATTTAGCTTTTGATTTTTCTTTGGTCAAATCAAATGGATATGGGACCATTTTACTTTGTGCTGAATTATTACCTAATACATATAGGCCCACTTTTACGTGACATGTTTCCAAGAGTTCAAGGAATTTTGTGCGAAATTTCAAATTGATCATTTAAATTGTTTTTCTAAGCCACTAAAAAGCGCAACGGTTCCAACCACGATTTTAACTTTTAATCTAAGTCAACATTTTTTTTTTTTTACGTAGGAACCCTTAGCCACTACCTGTCAATGGAGTTCCGACCACTGTAAGTGCGCATTAGGTAAACCGTACTCCATGTGTAGTAACCCGCAAATCACACATGAGAAATAAACCGTACTAGGCAATCCCAATGCGAAGGCTAGACCGAGAAAGTGTTGGCAGGAGGATTCGAACTCGTGACATTTGGTCTCCGCGTTCACCTGTTCCACCAACTTGACCACCCTCGAAGAGGTAACATTTATTAGTTAGACCAAATAATGTCTATTCAATTACTATAAGTAGCATTGCCCTTGTTTTTTAAAAGATGACTTTTTTCTTATTAGTTGTTTTTTAGAGATCAATTTTCACCAATATTTATTCAAAATGCTAAGAAAGTCAAATCCTGTCAAGTTCAAGAGTCGTGTTAATTGCACAACACCTAACATAGCAATATTATATATAGTCAATGATACCGACTGAAAGTTTGGCGAATATTTCAGATTAAGGCCATTAACACATGAGATGATGATAGAGTCATACATAATCCATACAAAATGTAAAACAAAGGCTGCGAAGGCACAAAGTACAATCCAAGAAAAGCTCTCGATCCCGCATTGGTGGCTTGCTTTTAGAGGTAGATGAAGTGAACAAATTAAGTAGCAAGTGTATTTGTATCCCTCCATTGACAGTGCTGGTGCAGGAGACTCTTAGAGAAAGAGACTAATTGAAGACTAAATATAAGATTGAATTAAATAGGTTACCGGTTTCAATTTACGTTCAGTATGGTTCTAGTTTCGTAGCTGTCTATACAAAGGTTGTGTCCTGCTGTTAGAGAACGACGTCAGGCTCGTATGAATTCCATTTACCCTTTCTCAACTTTGTGATTTAGCGATACTTTCTCGTGCTCTTCCATGGCCTTTGTTACTTTTATAAAGTAAGCAATCGAGCATCAGTTTATGCATGTTCTATTCTATGCTTTTCTCAATAATGTTCAGAAATTTCCTTGTTCCTTTGCATGCATATATTCCAAAAATAAAGTACAGAGAACTAGATAGAAGGGAGTACAGTGCCAAAGAGAAGACTAATAGGCTTTCCCAGAATACAATTAGAGCATGTACGAAGAAGAACGTACATAATATTGAAGTGGACAGTACGATAAACAACATTTTTTATTTGTTTCACAAAATAACATTAATGCAAAGATGTAACAAAAGCAAACCACGACTTCAAGACGATCCAATGGTGCACAAGTTAGCATTTGTCTGCCAAAACCACAAATTTACTTTAAAACGTGATAAGACACAGGAAAACGTCGTTTTGCAAGCTCATGATCAAATTACAACAACATTAACTGTGCACAGAATAAAACCACAAATGAGTTGAACCAAATGAAGCACCACCTTTTTCCTCGAAAGAAAACTTGAATTGCACTGACCCACGTGCATAAGTTTGCTTTTAAGGAGATCAAGTAACATATTTATTGACAAAACCAGCTAACTCCAATAATAAGATATAACACGGGTATTTCCTGGGATGTTCTTTTAGATTTGTCACCCTCAAAAGTCAATTATTTCTACCATATGCTTCGGGGTTACTGAATATTGGAGATCACTGCTCATAGTTACTATTTGTTACCCATGGTAAAAATTTCTCAGAAATCACTACTCGAATTTAGAGTTTCTGCAGTTCCATTGCTTGTTTTGCTGATGATCCCTTTACCAAAGTACTCAGCAATCACAGAAAACCCATTCTTCGAAGTTCTTACTTGCTGGAAGAATTGATCTTGGTTTTTTGAATTCTGCTCCAAGTTCCTCTTCTTTTCTAGAACAGCCCTGTACTCAGGAGCACACTCTGGGCATTCTTTATCATTGTCACCAAGGCATCGCTGATGGAACGAATGCATACACATAAAGTGAACAGCAGGAAGGTCAAGGGTGAAAGTGCAAGCTGTACACTTGCTAAGCTGGAAGATTCTTGCATTTGTTCTAAGATCCTGGATTTCTTTTCTCATTGTTGAAGTTTCCTCCTGCAAAATAAAAAGAATAATGCATGCTTACTAGTTGATGGTAACCAATTACATAGTTCCAGGCCCAGCCAGAAAAGAAGATGAACACACAGAGAAGTGAGATATTACAGTATCTGCCGAATGATTATTTTTATGCTATTTGATCATTGTTTACATGGATCAAGCCGTACAAGCAAATCAAATGAAAAGATTAATTTATTGACTTTGTCAAATAGATCATGAGCTAAAAGACCAAACAACTGGGTAGAACGATGAAAACCTCACACGGGTAAAACTCCCAGTATCCTACATATCAACATCAATGTTCCCCATTTACTTTTCAGTTGAATGTCTGTTAATTTTCAAGCATAGGCTCCACTTCAGGTAGTCTAACTGATAGTCTGTATATCTGTATACTAGATCTAAACGATTTGTTTCTAAGAAAGTGCAAGATTACGGATTCACGCAAGCACCATATCCATCTTAGACATTTATCAATTCAGTGATGTCATAAAAGTAGTCCGCCAAGCCATTTGATATCACCGTGATAGAATATTGTAGCTTAGAACCATAAAGAAAATGAAGCATGAGGTGTAAGATATACTAGTGGCAGAAATTTTGAAGATATATTTTAAGCACGACAACACTCTCCCCAGATCCTGATCTAAATACCCAAGATATGATTCCAATTAAAATTTTAGAGAATTTCAAATATATAGTCACTGTATTAAAAAATAATGTTGGCAGATACTCAAACAGGGGAATCAGGTTAAATAAGTCCATGCAAATTAGAAACAAGCTCTAGCCTGTTTTCTCTGTCTGGTATTTTAAATCTTGAACCAAACACTACCCACTGCAAGTTCTCTGATAATTTATGATGGTCACAAATTTGTAAAATGCAAGGCAAATTATTGTCTAGCTCTACCACTAAATGAACAGAATGACCAACATAGACGTGCTCTAACCTCAGACAGTATTAGTCAGGTGATACTGATGAATGTCTGTCTATGAAACATTTTAAGGACATTTATCAAAGAAACAACCCCCTTTGCTTCTTCTAGACACGAGATTTGAACCTTGAAAGAAGATAATTCAAATTATATAATAACAATAAGCTTAAATTATAGAACCCAAACCTGATACTTCTCAATAGATCTCCGGTCTTCCTCAATTAGTTTTGACTCCCATTCCAGTTTTCGAGCTATATAATCTTTAATGACAGAAAGCGTAAGGCATGGATTTCTGGACAAGGTTTGAAGAACAATAATAGGAGGCAAAATATCATCCCTTTCAATATACATCAAAACTTCTTTCACTTCTTTGGAGCAGTCTTCTCCAAGTTCACCAAAATAGTTCAATAGATCTGACCAAAGAGAAGGATCACCGCCCTTTCCTGAATCCCCTAGTCTCTTGCAGCATGCAATTAGACCCTCATGATCATGTGCCTGCATATAGCAGGCAATCACTTCTTTATAAAATTTCAACTTCTCATATAGATATAGGAGCCCTTCTTTGAAAGCGTTCATTTCACACAGAATTATTGCGAGATCAACATCATACAGTGGCTGCTCCTGTTCAGATGGCCATGCACTTTTAAGCAAGAGCAAACCCTTCCGCTGTCTCTCCTGACAATCTTTCTCCTCATTTACATCATTCCTATCCAAAATTATTTTCCCATTAGATTTTGTTCTGGACATCGTGACTGTACTTGACAGTTGATCTCTTCTCAGATCACCATTTTCGTTGTTGCTATTTTGCGTAAGAGATGGGAAGTTCAAATCACGAGACAAGTATAACTCTAACAGCGTGTTATGGATTTCTACTTGAGCAGGTGAGTCCTTCACTTTGTTGGTGTATCTTTCAAGAAATTCCATAAGTGACTGCGGATGATGCACAAAAATATTGAGAAAATCAACAGGAGATGGCAACATGGTTAAAAAGTTACTATTTGAGGCTCCCTTCTTGACTAGTTCATCTTCTTCAGTGCAAACACTCATCAGTATTTCAATTGTTTCCCTTGGCTTGTGCTCTATAAGAAGTTTCCCATATTCTTTGACAGTAACCCCAGCTTGATTAGGTTCAAGGCTATTTATATATTGCAATGCTTCATCATACATAGCTAGATCCTCAAGTAAAATCTTCAAGTACCATTCATGCTTCCCGGCCTTCTTGGCAACATACATCGCTTGCTCATGGTAATTAGCAGCTCGGCATGCCCTTATCGCAGTTTCTACATCAAATTTATGTTCCCCCACTTGTTCCTCACTTTTAATGAAAACATTCAGCTTCTCAACATCTTTCAATTTGGTATAACAATTTAACAGAAGTGTGGTATGGTCTTTTGAAGCAAGCCCTTTTTCATGTAACTTCTCCAAGTAATTTGTAAGGTTGTAGATTCTTTGTGCATCCAAAAACTTCTGTATGACAAATGAAGGCTCAAGATAACCGATGGTGTGGATGTACTGAGACATAGCTTCATCATAGTTTTGCTTGATATATAAATGATCACCATATCTCCTCAGCACTTCAGCTGTTGCAGCAGCATCAGCTTGCTGGCTCTGAACGAGATTAATGGCCACAGAGTACAGGTTCTTCTTGAAAAGCATATCTAACTTGCTCTCCATATCCTTCTCTACGATAAAAAGAGCAGAGTTGTCTGCCATTATAAGTACTATGTTACCCCATTCACAAAGCATGTGAGAAACTTCTTTAACTGCTAGACTGTAGGCAATTAAATGGTTCTTCAGATCATAGACGTTGAAAGTATTCTTGCCAGTTCTTTGATCTGCAATAACACATAAAAGGTAACCACGAAACCACCCAACGAATTTTTTCTCTCCCTCAAATGCCCAACAAGGACCTCGACCATCAACTTCATAGAAATAGACAGCTTCAGAACGGCCAATGATAAGTTCCTGATTCCAGGACAGTAAGAAAGCTATCTAATTGAGCTTGAAAACAAAACTTGTGAAGGAAATACTTCAAAAAAAGAAAAAAGAAAAAACGTCTAGAGATGCATACCGAGTGATCACTCATTGCTACACTAGAAGCAGTAGATCCAATCTGATCAAGGGTTTGCCCTCGACGTGATTGAGTCTGCAAGTTAAACAAGCTAACTGAATTTGGAGTGACTGCAAACAGTTGAAATGCTTGGCCATCAACTCGGAATCCAAGACCATTAATAGGAGACTGGTCTTTGTCGGAATGAGTATAATCCACCTGAAGCTTAAAGCGCTTAATGCGCTCACGTGCAATATCTCCTTGGATACAATAAATACAACCATTGTCCAATCCAATGGCAATAAATATTATAGGTGGAGCTTCTTCTAGAACTAAAAAGGATGTTATCTGTCGAAGAGGAATTGATGTCAAATCAAACTAACAATTGCCGTTATTTCATCAATTTCAAGAAACTGCCTACATAATTTACATGTTAGACGATAAAAAGTAAATACCTTTGCTTCAGGAAATTGGTTGGTAAATATCCGTAAAATTTGAACACATTCTGGACTTGACGTACTTGAGCCCTCATCTTGCATTTTAGCAAGGTCGAAAACTTTTAAGCACATGCCTGACTGTTGCGGAGACATTTGGTCATCCTCTCCTACTGTAACTAAGAAGTTTCGTTGCTGATTCACAAGTTCAGTAACATTTTCAATTAGCGAAATTCTAATTACGGATAAGCAATAACAGAAAGATTGTTACTTGTACTTCATAACAAACAAACCCATATATCCCAAATTCATAATTGATGCACCTCAGAACCCTATATCTCGGCAATTACCAAATTAAGCAAAACCCACATACTTTCTACTCCATAATAAATAAACCCATCAATGATCAAATAAATTTAAAAAAGGAGAAAACGAGATAGGGAAATTAAACCTTGAGCTGCTGGAGGTAAAGGACGGAGGAGGAGTGTGCGGGGAAGGAGTAGAGGAGCTGGAGGCCACGATCGAGCAACGAAACGGTGCCGTCGTCGCAACCCAACACGATCTTTCCTCTGCCGCTGGAGCAGCACTCAATTTTGGCCTCTATTTCCTCTGGAATCCTGCTTTTCTTCTCCTCGAAGAAGTCGAATTTCCTCCATTGATACATTATGATATATCCCAAAATGCCCACACTAATAATTAATCACGAATACACAACAATTTGAATGCGGATCATGGATCCATCTGCAATAAATGTATAGATATTGGAATATAGATGGAGAAGTGTGTGAGGGGGGTTTAGGTTGGGAGAATTTTGCACTGTGGCCACGTCAAATTTGTCATTCACCGTCTGGGTTAATATACTCGTACAAAATAGGTTGAGAAAATTTATTAACAAAATTTGTGAAATTTTGGTTATTGATTTCAAGAACCTTTCTGAAATCATTGTCTAGATCTTATCGACCCATTTTGTAAACCAATTTTGTCAACATATTTTGTACATTTAGCATGACTTGTTACTCTTTATTCACCCAACGAGTTTTTATTGTGAAAGACAAAAATAGCATTGATAAGATTATTAAGCCCTGCTCGATATGGATTAAAATCAAAAAATTGATCTAAATTAAAATTAACAATTAATTTTAACCACATATTTTATGGGATCCACAATTTTTCAATCATACATTTCATCAATTTTTATCAAAATTTACTAAAATTTTGATCTTAATACCCACCAAACATGGGCAAAATTTCAAAAATATGGTTATATTAAAAACCAAAATAACATTTTAGTTACAAAACAAAAACAAATACTTCTCATTTAAAATTTCAAAAATTAATCTATTTTTTCCAACACAGATAATGACTCCTTCATTTTTCATCTATTTCAACCTTAAAACCTCATAAATTTATCAAACGCTCGACAAAAATTTTTTGTTCATAACCACATTTCGAATAGGTAAGTATTAAGCATATTGAATTTCGATTTCGTTAAATTAGTATTCTTTTTAAATCTTAAAATTTTATTTTCGATATATGCTAATACTTAGATAATTTTATACATTTCATTTGACATATCTATAATTTTTTAAAACAAAAAATTAAAAAAAAAATTATCAGCATAATCAGATTTGGTATTTTAAAAATCCAGACGACTAGGGAACGCTATAGCAGACTGCTCGACTGTCGAGCCTTCCATTTGGCCAAACTACGGCCAAGGCCATTTTTTAAAATTTTCATTACCCTTTATTGATTAAATCCTTATGGTTAATCTATTGTTTTAATATTTTGATTTGTAATGTAGATATGTGAGCAGCATGTCTCCCACATTTTGTTAGTGAATCTCAAAGGAATGAAAATGGACAAGTGAATGAGGTGGAGTTACTGGAATTGTAATAACATCGAGTACATTTGCGAAAATGTACCATGAAATAAAACACATGGTCAACGTCGATCCCTCTCAATACGATATGGAATTTGGATTTATATTTCACAAGCATTCCATTCAATTCCATGGGTAAAAGTTAATTCTGAAATGCAAATGAAGTTGCTAATTTAATTGAACCAAGTTAGCAAGTCGACTCTATGTACGTAACTTTATTAAGAAAAAATGTTTCCAAGAGAGAATACGAAGATTCTGATGGAGAGGATCGGAATGTAAATGACTTTTGAGACACGGTGAAGATAACTTGTGAGAATGATGTGGTTATTCCCGAGACAGTTGCTACTCATTATAATCTCACTGTTACACACATAATTCAGAAGTAGTTCGAGACAACGAGGATGAAATGTTACTTACAAATCAAGATTTGATTGTTTTATCGAGTCATAGACATGATTCATAGGCTAGGCCTTCTAATTCTTCACCCGTGGTTCTCGATGATGAATATTTGCATGTTGATCAACTGTTTGACACGAAAAGAGATTTGTAGGATATTGTGCATCGGATTGCAATTAAACATAACTTTGAGTTTAAAGTGAGAAATCAAACAAGTCTACACATACAATTATTTGTGTTAACGAAATTTGCAGTTGGCGTTTGCTAGCGACGAAGATGGACATAGATGAATTCTTTGTAGTTCGCAAGAATGCACGAGAACATACGTGTGAAGTGGGCGTTCGTCGAAATGATTACAGGTAAGCCCAATCATGATTTATTGGTCGACAAACAATGTACAAGTTTCAGAACCCACAAACGATTTACACACCAGCAAACATCATTAACGATGTCCGTCGAGAGTATGGGGTGATCGTGAACTACCGAAGGTTTGGAAGGCTAAAGAATGTGCATTAGAGGATTTAATAGGTTCAGTCAAGGAGAGTTATGCTAAATTGGTCAGGCATTGCCATAATATGGGAATAAATAATCTTGACTCTGCATTTTTTATTGAGACCGATGGCGAGAATCACTTTAAGTATTTCTTTATGATTCTTGGACAATGCATTTCGAGGATTTCGAAATGCGATACGACCTCTAATTCTAGTAGATGGTACAAATTTGAAAGCTAGATATAAAATAAAGTTGATTATTACTACATGTCAAGATGTCAACATCCAAATTTACGCTCTTGCATTCGGCATAGTCGATAGCAAGAATGATATGTCAATGTTTATCCAAATTTACCCTCTTGCATTCAGCATAGTCGATGGCGAGAATGATTCAGTGATGCGTTTGTTTTTTACAAAAACGAGGGAAGTAATTAGGGACATTGAGAACCTTGCCTTTGTACCTAATCGGGACAACCTATAATAAATGGTATCGCTGAAGTTTTCCCCGAGACACGTCATGGTTATTGCATGTACCATATACAAGACAATTTAAAGACTAAGTATCGTGGGAGTGACATCGTTACATTGTTTAGGAGAGCTGCAAAGGCCTACAATTTCAAAGAGTTTAATAATTTCAAGGTCGAAATAGAAAATAAATCGCATGATGCATGAGAGTATTTAATGGTGAAGATTGGGATTGAGCATTGGGTACAATCACATTTTCCAATACATCTATACAACATGATGAGTCAAACAATGCAGACTCATTCAATGCATTACTGAAGAATGATCGATAGTTACCAATTCTCGCAATAATTGAGCACATTCGTAACAAGCTGCAACAATGGTTTCATGACCAACGTGCAGAATCTATTGTGTGCACAAGTATGCTAACATCAACTCAAGAAGATAAACTATTTAAAACTCTAGAGATGACCAAAAAGGTAAGTGTGGAACCACTAGATTAATTTTGCTTCTCCGTGAGAAGCTAGCTTAATATCATATATAACGTGGATTTGAATGATAATACTTGCACGTATAGATAATTTCAGTTGGAGAGTTTTCCATGTACGTACGCAGTCGCAGTGGCTATATATAGAGAAGATTTTCACCACACAGCTTATGCACTCATTATTGCATACTGATTATTGGAAAGATGGGTCGAAACTATATTTCCTATACCAAATAAAGTCGGGTGGGAAGTTCTCGACTACATTCTCCCACTTAGTAATTTGTTGCTACCCGAAGTTAGACCCCGTGCTCCTGAACGTAAACGTATGTCTAGAATCCCATGAACCAAAGAGCTTCTCCGGTCATGTAAGTGCGGAAGGTACAACACAACATGGCATACTCGCCAATTTTGTACAAGTCATATCCCACTATATAATAATTCAACGAATCTGTAATTGGATGTGTAATTTCTGTTTAAATCGTGTGGAATATATATTTATAGTACTTTATCGTTCGTAAATTTCGAAAATTATCGTACTTTGCTTCTTTAATGTTCTCCACGTGCATTTAAATATTTAACAATTACTTATACAATAAATAAAAATTAAATTCAAAAAAATTAGTTTAAGGATTCACCGGGAATACATTATGTCGAAAAATGATGAAAAATCAAAGTATGATGACCTAATTGCAACTTTTTGATAGTTGAAGAGAAAATAAAAAAGATGATCGGAGATTAAATGAACTCAACTGTATGCATTTGGAACACGAAGGATCCACGGGGAGGACATTATGTCGGAAAATGACTAAAATCAAAGTATGGGGACCTATTTACAACTATTAGAAAGTTGTAATTATGTCCCCATACTTTCATTTTCACCATTTTTCAACATAATATCATCATGGTAGATCCTTCACGTTCCAACTGCATACAGTTGAGTCCATTTAATCTTCAATCATTGTTTTTGATTTATAAAAAAGTTGTAATTAGGTCATCATACTTTGATTTTCGCCATTTTTCGACATAATGTCTTCTTAGTAGATCCTTCATATCCTAATTGCATATAATTGAGTCCATTTAATCTCTGATCATCGTTTTTTATTTTTTCACCGCAGTCAAATTTATATATTTACAATTAAATATACAATTACATAAAAAGAGAAAGTCACAATTAAACAATACTTACAATTACAATTATATATATTCACAATTACATAAACAATACTAACATTTAAAACAAATTAATACAATATACCACTTATCACAATTATATGCATACAAGTCGGACTCTAGTTTCATCGTTCAATTATCGATGTATGTTAGATTTATCAACTCTACATCACATCCGATGCTCATAAATTCAATGTACTTACTAGCGAAAACTCCAGAGTCACCCATGTACATAAATAACAATATGTTAGTCAAATGTACGATAAATGTAATATAATTTAACCAAAAAAACTTACGATTTTGTTTGTCTTGCAGTCATCATCTTCCTCATGACAACTAGTCTAACATGCACCTCAATGTCTGTTGATCTTGCCATCATGGGTTCGATGGTCGCCATCAGCTCCAGTATATGCCCAAACTAGCCCTATGTGGTACAACAATGATCGAAGTCGTATACGTAGATCGTCAACTCAACTGCAAAACAGTTCGAGTCCGCGATCATTGAGACATAGAGATGTGTACAACCCATCCAGTTCTTTCTCCATTTCAGCACAAGTCCTCTCATGTAATCTCTCATGTATGCTGGCAATGTGTAACAATTTAAGATGACAAAGCTCATGTCATGCTCAATCTGGATGGTACTAAAGAACACACAGCTTATGATTACTTGGCCGGAACATCAAATGATTTCGAGTGTCTCCGAGCTCGATCGCGCAATAGTTCATAGCCATATTTTTCTGCTCCAACAGTAATAACAAAGGAAGATATGAAAATTCAATCCAATAATAACCAATTATGTAAACAACATAAATAACAAGGGATATGCACTTATGTCATCGGCGAGCTATGCTCCACTCTTTTGTAATCGTCAAACCATTTCTTTGTGATTGATATCAAAGTCTCCCCTATCGTGTAGGTACTTTGAAAGCATAAAAAGAAAAATGTTAGAAAATCCATAAATGATTTAGTTTTCTTTAGCAATATTTAGTAAAATATTTACTCGGGTCCAAACCAACCATCGAACACTTTATTCTTTGTCAGATCGACATCACGGAAGAGGTTGGGTAACGTACATCTACACACGTCATCCTCTTCACCTCGATTGTGAAGGGAGAAACAACATATTGTGACGACAATCTCGTCCTCTTGCCAACCACCCAGCAACGCACTTCTTACCCTTCATCACGTAATCCTCATCTGTGATATCATCCATAAAGTCGGGGGTCCTATTCGTCACCCCCTTTTCCATCGCCATCGCCTCTCCCTCCGTCACTGGAACCTTCCACTCCTGTGTCACCATCGGGGACACCCCCTCCGTCTCGGGGACCGCCCTCCCCTCCATCGCCATCGGGGCACCCCATCCTTCATTATTACACTTCAAATCCGTAATAAGGGCAAATTTAAGGATTAAGAATTTGGACACCTTCCAGTCCTTTAAGGCAAAATGCAATCCATTGCCGTCGACTGGCTTAAGCAGCTGAAGTAATAGAAACCAATGATTTGATTAGAAAATTGCATGTCCTTTAATGAATAGAAAGACCATAGGAATGACCGTGCGTAGTATGGCTACATGCTCCTCATCGAGTTCCTCTAAAACTGTTGCATAACTGAAAAAGTTATAATACGAAATAGCTTTACCTAGATGATGTCTCATACTGGTGTCAAGATGATACTCTACACTGAAAGAAATATAAACGTTAAAAATTATATATACAAGAGATTATGGAATAAACAATAATATCTTGAAATTTAACCAATCAAATTATATGCTAATCTATGCAAGAAATAAATTCATTTTATCACACATTAAAAAGGAAAAACAAAAATAAAATTAAAGTAGAATGTAGATTAAAATAGAAAAAAAATTGAAGTAAAGTAAAATAACAAAAATAAAATTAAAGTAAAAAAGGGAGATAAAAAAATTAAAAACAAAAAGATAAAGAAAGAAATTCGGAAAAAGGAAAAAATGAAAATGAAAATTAATTTAAGAAAAAAATAATAAAAAAAGAAATTGAAAAAAAATTATTGGAATTAAAATTGAAAATAAAAATAAAAAGTTAAAAAAACAAAAAGGGAAAAGGAAAAAAATAAAAAAGAAATTGAAAAAAAATTATAAGAGTTAACGTTGAACAAAAAGGGAAATAAAAAATTAATAGGAAAAAGGAAAAAAATGAAAATGAAAATTAATTGATGGAAAAGAAATTAAATTAAGGAAAAAAAAAACTCAAATTGAAAATTAAAAAAATAAGATTTAAAATCGAAAAAAGAAAGAAATTAAAAAAAAGGAAAAAATGAAACTGAAAAAAAAATTGAAGAAAATAAATTAAATTAAGGAAAAAAAATATAAGTAATTTATGTGTCATATAATACATTACTGTTTTAATTTCTATTATTGCTGACATTTTGTCGTCCTTCATATTACCAGTTGCCGTTTTGTATATTAGGTCTTGTTAACATTATTTGTAGAGGAATATTGGTTATAAAAATATAATTATATGATGGGAGACCCTGAGAGAAGAACTTTGAGCGCATGAATGAGAATCTGGGACATTTCTTTGAACTTTTTATATGATATTGAATTTATTTGTGTTTATTCATATCCAATTTACACAAGAAACGTCTATTTCGAACTTAAGTAGAAAAATGGCTTCAGTGTCTAATAAAAATAAAAGGCGAAGAGAAGTGTGCATTTACAGTACTAAATTGGATATCAACGTATAGACGCCAAAGAAAAAATCGCAACGTTTTTTTCAATTGAAAGATATGTATATCTAACAACAAGATGAAACATATTAGTAATGACAAACTTAAAGATATTATTTTCACTTTCTCTCGTGACATATGTCAATTTCTTTTTTTATGTATACTTTTCTATTTCGATAACTAAATGTATAAACTATTGTGTTTGAATACTACATTTTTTTGTTTATTCAACATATTACTATAGCATTTATTATTTAATTCTCTATAACTTATTCTCACAAGAAAAATGTATTTTGAATGAAAATGTTTTTTTCTCTCTTCTTTCATTATTTTGAAGCCGGGTTCTTTATCAAAAATTCTACTATTTTATGTTTAACATACAAAATCGTAGATTTTTGGTAGAGATTTTACCCTTATTACCTATACAATTTTGATACAATGTTGATGTATTACTTCTTTCGTTTTCTGTAGCTTTAACATCCGAAATAGTTTCGCAAAATGAGAATTTCTCAACTATTGGTGTGACCAATTTAGATTCGAGTACATTTTTTCCTAATTGCGAAAATGAAGAAGATGAAGCATGTAATAAAATATTTAACTATTTATATTTATTACATATTGCTTTTCATAGTGATAAAGATCATATTTTATTTAGATATATGATTTCTTTATCATATTCAATTTATGTTGTGTATATGTTTTGCTTATTTCTTGACACGTGTTCATATAAGATCATTTCATAAAGATGTCAACTTGCTAAAATTAGATACCTCATATAAAGAGAGTTAGGGTTTGTTCTCTTTACCGTTTTCAAGATGTTTTCTATTATCGATTTTTCAAAACAGTAAAAACGCGTTCTTTTTCCTATTTTCGAAAATGCATTTTTTAAAACAAGTTTAAAATTTACAAAGAGAACCCAAAACGATAAATTTGTCGTTTTAGGTGTTTTCAGTTATAACTTGGAATCTGATATATTTTTTTTATTTTTCAAAACAATATTTAAAAATGACAAAAAGAACATGTTTTCAATAATATCAAAATGGACACTCAAAACACAAAACCCAAAATGAATTCAAAACTAAAAATACGAAATTGAAACACGAAGAGAACAACCACTTAGTTTTTCATCTATTTGTAATATCTCGTTTTTTGCCCAACTTTGTTATAATGTTTTTTTTTTTTGCTATGTTGGTACTTCTAACCATTAAGATTATGTTGATTTAGTTGAAACTACTGAGGATTATTATGAGGAAACATATAATGATGTACAAAAAGAACTATAAATAATTTTCATATATTATATCTCACGAAATAAACTCCTTTTTAATTTTTATTTAGTTAGTTTTTATTTGTTTTAAATCTATGTTTTTTTTAATTATAGTTTAAATGCTTGTGCTTCATTTCTTTTTAAATCTATTTTTTTTAATTATACAAGAAATGTTTTTGTATTTAGTATTCCTTGTTCTAATGAAGTTTGTAACAATAGTGTTGGACCAAGTACGTTTATGTGTTATATTTGTTTCGTTGAAACTTATTTTATAAGCATCTTTTGCTTTTTTTTTAATGGACATGTTTTGGTTTTGTTAGGTTCTACAGTGGTTTCAATAATAAATAGCTGTTTTTTCGACTTATAACTATGAGCTTGGTGTTCATTCACAGCAAATGCTATTGATGTCTACAAGAAACGAAGGTTCATTTTCAATACCAAACAAATCACATGTGTTACCTTGCCCTGTGTTACATGAATATTGTGGAGCTTTGAAATTTGAAGATGAACCTAAAGGGTTCTGTTGTTGTGATTGAGCTATGAAATTGAAAGTAAATGATACCCCTGATGAATTATATCATTTATTTATCCATTGAATTTACAACTAACGTACGAACTTACAATACCAATTTACGTCCAGCCATCAAATGACGGAGACTGAGTAAGACAAAAAAAAAAAAAGATGAAGAATGCCCTTTTGCCTATTAATTTTGATTGCACTCTATTGATAAACAACAAATCAAACATTAGATTTATCCAAAATGGTTTCCTATTGTCCCACAATCGTCCTAGTTTGAAAGTTGTTTCCTATACTCGGCATTACCGGTAAATATATTTGGCCTACTAACTTATTCATAACCTTGTTCAGAGTATTAAGTTGTTTGGCCATAATGTCATAATGTACGTTTCCATTTTGAGCAAACCTTTCAAAATTATGAACATTTTGCAAGTTTACCTGTTCTACGATATCTTGCGTGAATTCTCCAAGCAATGCACGCATGGTTCGAGTTCATTTTCAATACCAAACAAATCACGTGTTACCTTGCCCTGTGTTACGTGAATATTGTGGAGCTTTGAAATTTGAAGATGAACCTAAAGGGTTCTGTTGTTGTGATTGAGCTATGAAATTGAAAGTAAATGATACCCCAGATGAATTATATCATTTATTTATCCATTGAATTTACAACTAACGTACGAACTTACAATACCAATTTACGTCCAGCCATCAAATGACGGAGATTGAGTAAGACAAAAAAAAAAAAAAGATGAAGAATGCCCTTTTGCCTATTAATTTTGATTGCACTCTATTGATAAACAACAAATCAAACATTAGATTTATCCAAAATGGTTTCCTATT
>CAIGRP010087279.1:0-45173 GCA_903798385.1 Fraxinus cuspidata | reverse complement strand
TGTAATATTCACCTTTATCATTTCATTTATTAAATTTTCAAATTTAACTTAAATTGCATATGATTATTAATATATTAATGTTATATATCATTTTCTATAAGTTTAAACTATTCTAATTTAACAAAGTAAATTATTTTAACATATTGATTTTTTATTTTTGAATTATCGAGACTAATTGTAGGATAATGAATTTAATTAAAAAAGATAGATTTACTTTAAATTATTAATATAAATATAAAAAAATATTATTATTATTTTCATAGTATTTTATATGTATTTATTGCACACGGTTCGACCCTAGTTGATCCTTTTGACCCTTGAGCTTTCATCTTTTCCGGGTCCATGACCGGGTCAGTTTTTAAAAACATTGTGTAAACCGTCCTTACGTTTAAATATTTTTGCATTTTCACTCTTATTTTCACATTTCATTGTGCAAAATGTCATTTTCATCCATTTTTTCAATTAAAAATTGTAAAATAACGAATATACCATTCTCACTATAGTCCCAAACTTTTTTGAGAATCACAAATGAGTCCCAAATAAAATATTAATCTTATTTTCACATTTCATTGTGGAAAATGTCAGTTTTATCAATTTTTATTTAATTTCTCAATTAAAGAATGTTAAATGATAAATATACCCTCCTATTTAAATAAAGCAAAAAAGAAAAGAAAAGAAAAATAAAGAACAAATTGCAATCATACTTCCATTTTTTTCAAAAATGTACAAATAAATCCCAAATATATTAAATTATAAAATCAAAATAGAAAATAAAAACCATCCCCCTCGCCCTCGCCACAAAACGAAACCACCCCCATCGGCACTAATACGAGGAAAGCCACCAAACCTACAGTCGCCACCACCTCCGTCACTATTTTCTACTCCAAAATTCCTCCCATTGCTAGATCCCCCTATGTTCTTCAGCACCTAAAATCTATCAATTTCTACATATCACAAAATGCCACTAAAAATGATAACAGATTCAGAAACCCTTTTCAATATTGAGAGCTCCCATAGAGCTCAAAAATTTGAAGCACGGTCAAGTTATTTCTTTCGGTCATCTCACCAATGGGGAACACCTTTGTCTCGTTTTGTGGCTAGGGTGAGGGGCAGGGACGGGAGTGGAAGAGGGAGAGGGGAAAAGAATATGATGATTGTTTTTTTTTTCTTTTTTAACTTTTTAATTTAATGTATTTGTGATTTATTTGTACTTTTTTTAAAAGATTTGAGTGTATGATTGCAATTTTTCCTTTATTTTCCTTTTCTTTCCTTTTTGTTTTATTTAAATACGATGATATATTTGTCATTTAACAATTTTTAATTGAGAGATTGGATTAAAATTTATGAAATAACGTTTTCTACCATGAAACGTGAAAATATGGATGAAAATGCAAAAATTTTAAACGTATGGACGTTTTGCACACTAAAAGTCAAACGTAAAGACGTTTTGTGCTAATAAGTCATTTACGATAATATTACTAACGATATTGACATCGATCACTGACGAATGTGTATCGTGATCAACAACTTATTGTTTTTGAATTTTCGTATGAATCACTAACGTCTATATATTACCAATAGTCGTACCATAATAATCGACGGCTTCTCATCAATGAATGATGATCATCGACAACTTTAGTGAGTGAATAACATTTAGTAATTTTCGACAAAATCACTAACAAAGATGTATTGGTAATAATCAACGGTATTGTTGTTAATATTTCTGTTTAAACTACAAACAGATATTGATTTTGATCACAATCATCCATCGTCAGCAATTACTTGACAAAATTTTTATTAAATATTTACTATTAATTTTTTATTATTGTTTTCGAAATAGCTCATTCGAGGATTTTACTTAAAGTCTTATTTGAACTACTTCTAACCATACTTGTATTCATATTCCCAATATAGCTTCCCATAAGTTGTATGGGGTGTCGCACAAATGATGATATTGGAAACTTGTGAAGCATTTGGCCCCATATTTGTCTAATCGCCTATAACTATGATCAAATTCAATGAACTCGTTCCACTTGGTATTATTAATTTCAACATCACCAAATGGGCGGCGAAATTATTGTTTACTTGTAACAATAATCATTAAAAAAATATAATTTGCATAGATCATATGAGGGTGACTTAAATCATTCAATAGTTTAAGTAAAACGTAACAATCATATAGTGACTAGATAATTAAATTACATGCTAAGGTGGCATCAACTTTAGACACATTGTACAATATACCATAATTATTCTCCTTTGATGTTGATATCTTATTTAATTGTAGTTATCCTATGAATGAGTCACATCTTGAAAAATTTATTACGAGGATCAAATTAGGAAATTAAAAAATAGGGTTACTTAGAAAAATCCTTAGAAGATCTTTCCTTTCAAACAAAATAGAAGTATGAATGCTCGTAGTTTCATGTTCAATTGAAACTTGAACTGATTACGCAAAAGTTGAGAGTCAAAGTTATTGATTAAACTTTTTTTAATAAAAATATACTTATTGCATGAAAAAATAGCTATACATTGACAAAAGTAAGAAATCAAAACATTTCAACGTCAATTTTTATTTATCTCATGTTTGACTATCGTTTTTTTTTTTAATTCAATTTCCTCAAATTTATTTTTAACAATATATTTTACAAAAATAACTTTAATAATTTTTCGATTGTGCGATACTATGGATGACAAAAAAATTCGACAAACTCGATACCAGCGGAGCACGTCCCAAACGGGGGGAGAATTACCCACTTAATCGGATATTCGGATCGGAGACGGAACATATAACTTTGTCCTGGAGCGGGTAAGGGTAATGGGCACCTCGTCCTGCCCTATTTAATTTTTTTACTTTTTTTATTTTAATTCAATATGAAAAATTTCACAAAATTTCATTAGTTCTAATAAAAAAATGACAATCAAGATGATCTAAAAAATATGACAAATAATAAAAGTTCTAATTTACCAAATATATTTGAACAATTTAACTTTTAAAAATAATTAAAAAATATATTATCTCACTTTAACGAATGAGTGCATTAAAAATGGATTTTTTTTTTTAAAAAAGACTGGGTAATAAACGGGGTAAGGACCTTGCCCCTTCTTAAATAGGTAACGAGGCTAGGAATTACCTCGCAGGGTTGGGGACGAAGGAATCCGCCCAACCTAGGAGTGGCAATGGGCCGAGCCGAGCCGGCTCAACTCGTATGCACACAAGCTCGGCTCGTGCTCGTCACGAGTCGAGCTCGCCCGTGAGCTCATGGGTTGAGCCGAACTTTGGCTCGCGCGCTCGTCAATTTTTCTTTTAAAGATAAAAATTTTAAAAAATATATCTTCGCATTGGATGAGCCCACTAACCAGGCTCGTGGGCGAGCTCGTTAGCTCGCCCACGAGCCGCTCATTTTGCTAGAGCTCGCTCACGAGCCGCTCGTTTTTTGACTAGCAAAGCGAACTAGGGTCGCCTAGAGAGCTAGTCCACTCGGCTCCGGTTCGAGTTCGTCTTTTAACTGGCCGAGCGGCCCACGAGCCGTATTTTGACGAGCCGAGTTGAAGAGTCGTTCAGTCCGTTTGTCACCTCTACCCCAACTCGTCCCGTCATCATCCCTATGCAATATGTAAATCACAAATTGTAGATTGGCATACATACACATGAAGTAATCAAATAGATTAAAAAATTCATCTCATTTGACACATCATCTATTTATAAAACTTTTGGTTACACTTCGCGTACAAATAAAATTTCTTATACTTTTTATCAACTTTCGAACCGCACGTCTTATCAATTTTTATTAAAATTTACTAAAAAGTTATTTTTTTAACAAACATGGACATAATTTGTTTCTCATTTGAAAGGGCAATTACTAATAATACTTTGGTCACACAAATTAATACTATTCTTATGTTACAAAACATGATCTCAGAAATTTAGGATAGTTAAAACGTAAGACTTGATCGACATTTGCAAAAGTTGGGTCCTTTTTGCACAATCAAGAATCCAAAAAGAGTGCTTTCTTTTTATTGAGGCAAAAGCTATATATAAATAAATACACATTGCCGATTCCACCCAATAAAACAAGACAATTAAATTTCAGAGCCCTAAAAAGATTGGTAAAAAGAGAAAAAGAAAAAAAAAGAAATGGGAATTGATTTGGAAATGGAAAGAAAAGGGAGAAACACTTGGGGGTGTTGGGTCTCACCCTAACTGTTGTGGGTACACCTTAACCAATCGGGTTTTGTTGACTCAGTGTGTTAGCTGAGTTTCCAGGCCGAGGTAGCAATCAATGGCCTTGTATGCCATCCTAATGTCAAACACCCATCTTTTTCCTCGACTCTATACCCATCCCCACCTGCAAACAAAGCCAGTAACATACTAGCCTGCTTATAAGCATTTGAACCCAAATGAACCGGCTCAAACCCGGCCGCGTTGAAACGGGTTCGCCACTGGACCAAGGTCTCGTGCCTCTCCACCCGGTCCGGTCCCTCACACGCCACCACATTACAGATCTGCCGCCCCAAGTAAACCTCACTCATAACCTTGTCTTCATCGCTCACCACCCCGCCACCAACATCGCACCCGCCGCTACTCTCCAACGAGTCGAAAAGGGTCGAGTAATAGTGCAAAGAATCCGTGAACCGGTCCAAGAAAACCGACCCGTTGTGATTAGCCTCCTGCTCAACCACAGTCAAGATTTCAGGCTTCATTTCGCTCACGACTTGCAGCACTTTTTCGATGGAGTCGGGCCGGGCCAGCAACTGATGCAGCTCGAAAATGGAATTCATAGCCACAGCTTCACCTTCCCTTATATCAAACATGGATGCGTTAAGATCAGCTAATGAATTCGCCACAAAGCCTCTGTAGTCAAACTCCACTTTAATTGTCTCAGCCAATTGAGCCAATCTACAACCCACTTCCTGCAAATGATCTATGTTATCGTGCGATGGCGGCCCAATTCCTGTCAATCTGACGCTAGGAGGACCGCCGGGCCTCAAGGCCAAAGCCTGTAACAAGGCAGGCCATTGCATCCCCTGTTTCATGCTGAAATCAATGATATGGACACGACTTTTACCTGCAAACGCTTCGAGAATAGCTTGATTTGCGGTAAAATGGGCGAATTTCAGGTACGGACAGGTCTCATAGAAGTGCATTTGAAGGTAGTCAGTGAAGGCTCTGTCTTGTAGATTTGTGGGATATAATTTGTAAATTCTCCTGGCTAATGCTTCAGCAAAATATGTAGCTACTTTTCGCATAGCCCCTGCTTGTGATACTGCTAGGAACCTAATTTGCTTAACTAAAGCCTCAGCCAATTTCAAGTTCTGTTGTTGCACAGCCTCTGCACAAGCCATCAATGTGTGGACTAGCCTAATACCATTTTCTTGTGAGTCAACCAGGAGCATGGGACGGGGAGACTCGATGGGTCGTGCAGAAATGGACTCGTTAGGCAAACCCCAAGAAACAGTAGTAGAATTTCCCATACCAGAATAAGATGATGACTTCAATTTTTTGGTTTGTGGCTGATGCTGTGGCTGTGGGTGCAGTTGACTTGTGGGATACACAGCTTTCCCCGGAATAGAAATAAGATCTGAACCAAAATCTGAATCAACAACCATATGTTGCTGGGTTGCAACGGAGACTTGAGGACGGACATGGCTATTCAAGCTGTTATGGCTATGGGAATCAATACTAGTAACAGTAGAGGATTCAAGAAATGGATCTTGAACAACAGAGCTGAAGGAGTCAAAATTAGGAAGAGGGTTAAGCTCAGAAATCATGGATTCAAGCCATGATGAGAGATCCGAAGGATTGTAATGCACAGTTTCCGATGCTATTTGAGAAAGGCCATCTTGTTGAGCACTGCCCATCACTTCTTCAAGCTGTTCAAGCTTCTGAGCAACCTCAGCCATATCAGATGACTTCACCTTGTAACCCAAAACTGCAAAGAGTTCATCAACACCACCTGCATCTTGTTCTTCACACCACATCTTTCCCTTGTTCGATGAGCTAGAAGTGGCAAAATTTAGTTGATTCGGATTATCCCTTTTCATGATTTTCTTTGATATGGGTTTACTCTTCTGCACACAAACTAAAGGAAAAAGAGAGGCGATGAATGGTTGTTGAAGAGGAAGAATCTGAGCATTGGGGATTGGGGGGTTTCACTCAAATTTGGTATTATTATTCAGAAAGTTAGAGAGAGAGAGAGCCATTGGGGACTACAATAATAGCAGTACGAATAGGAGAAGAGAGAGAAAGCGCTCGTGAAGTGGGGCGCGAGTATCAAAGTCCCATGCATCACTGAAAAATACAGCCACAACAGAAACAGAATGAACCAGCTTCCCATTTTTTTACCATACTAATTTTATACTTAGCTCCAGCAAAAAAAAAATTTACTGATAATTTACTGCATTGTGTTTCAATTAAACTATTCGTACTGAATTATATATATATTTGTTTGATAAACGATGATATTACATGTATTATTTGAAAAAAAAAATAAAAAATTGTCTATGTAATTGTATTATGTAGTACTATAAATAATGTCTCGTGTTGAGGTGCTCCGATAGCAAGTTAATCCATAACTTGTAAAAAGAAAATAATTAGTTCAAAATTAAATTTATAGTGATTCAATGATTCCTCGACAAGTCAACAGCAAAAACCGTTGAAATACATGTATCCATCCTTCTCGGATACATCTTTATAAAGTTAAATTTTACTTTTCTACTAAATTTTATTAGGCACATGACAAGTTAATGAAATTTTGTCTAATTTTTATTTTTCAGACTGATTGTATAATTATAACCAAAAAAGGAATAATAACTGAATCAACCTATTCCATTTCTAGGTGAGTCATTTGTTTCCCAATTAGATCAACGTGGTATGTACAAACCTAAAATTGATTAATCGGGCACGTCAATGAGCATCCAACTTTACACGCACTATTACTATGTCCACTTAATTTGATTTTGTTTCATCGTGACCATCCAATTTTATATTTAGTGTCACCACACCCACTCACTTTGATTTTATTTTATCATGATCACCTAATTTACAAAAATAATTTTATATATATAATGCAAAGTTATCGTTTTTACCTCATTTAAAATTAATGAAAATTGTGACAAGAAATTGTGTGGCATATATGAAACGTTATTTGAAATTTGATGGCGATGGTGAATAAAATCAAATTGAGTAATCATAGTGATACCAAATATAAAGTTGACTGGCAATTGGTCCTTGATGAATCCTTTTACTAACAAAAAAGGAGTATATATTAACTTGTTCATGGCTTCATTTAATTTGGATATTTAATGATACTTTAATTAATGTACAATTAATTCTTCTTTTTAGAATTAGAGAGGCACTCAATATTATAGTGGAAAAAGTACTCATAAATTATTATAATAAATCGTGAATATGGGGATAGTATCAAAAGTTGCATGATTTGTCTCCCGTCTGAACAACACAAAATTATATACAAATAATATAATATTTTTATATAAATTAGTGCAAAGATTCTATGTTATATAGAACTGTGTTCCATTTTTTAAATGCATTTTGGAACTTATAATATAGAAAATTCAAGATTCAATTATTCTTGGTTAAGCACATAAGATAGAAACCTTCGTCTTTTATTTTTGCTGTAACATTCAAATTCAAATAAAAAATTTAATTCTGAATTCCATTTTTATTCAAGCATGTTAAATTTACAGTGAAGAAAATAAGATTGTTTTAAAACTGATTTATTTGATAACAGAGAACGATCTTTAACATAGGAAGTATCAATAGCCTAATGGATTCAAATTAACTAGTTTTTATACATGAAGATCCAAATTTTTTTTTTGATCGTATAGGAAAAAATTCCTATTTCTTGGAAAAATAATATAGGATAAATTTCACTCGAGGTCCTGAACATTTGATTTTTAGCATTCGAAATCCCAAAAATTTCAATTGTCTGCACCAAGGGTCCTATTTATCGAAAACGTCAATTCGACATATCAAAATTTGAGCATAAATGACATTGAACCTTAGTTTGATTTAAAATAAATAAATATATTATCCAGAATATTCGAAGGTTGTGATCATGCATCCGAATCTTAAAAGGTTATGACATTGAGATCCTGAACAAGTGATTTGAAGCTGCTCAAAGTCCAAAAAGATTTCAAATATTTGCGCCATGGTTTCTCTTCTTATGGAAAATATGAGTTTGACCTTTGGAAAATCAAATATTTTGATTAAATAGCTATTGTAGTTTGATTTAAAACAAATAAATAAATAAAAACAAGTGATTAAAAAATCAAAGAAAAATAAAAATTGAAAAATAAAAATTACAGCACACCCCTCCCCTCTCCTGCACAACGATGTGTTCATAGCACATTAAATCAAGGATTTTTATAAAATGAAAAAACCAAAACAGCTTAGCATCAAAATTTCTTCACAACCATGCACATTGGTGGGAGTAAAACTACGTCATTTTGTGACACTTCTAACTCGCAAAAATAAGTTTGGGTTCTTGGATCTTTTTTTAGTTCAAGTCCAAGTTGTCTGCCAAATTTAGGAGCCACGAAACCACAAGAAAATCTCTATTCGTTGAAACAAGGGACGTGATTTTCGCAATCACCGACAACATCTATTTATTTATTTTAAATTAAATTAAGTGTATAATGGTTATTATACTCCAAAAATTGATACTTTAATTATCAAATTGAAAATTTTCGATTTTAGAAGGATCTTTGACGTAGACGTTTGAATGGTTCGATGCTTCGAATGAGATAAATTAAAAATTTGTATTCCATTATTATAACCTTTAAATGTTCGGGACCCTAAATTTATTTGTTTTAAATTTAAAATAAGACACGGAGGTCATTTTTATCTAAAATTTGATCTTTTAGTGATCAAATTGAAGTTTTTCGTCCAAAAAGAACCTACTACATTTAAAAGGTATGAGACTTCAAATATTAGAAAACAAAGATTCGTGACCCAAGTGCAATTTGTCCTAATATATCATATTGAGGATAAGAATAAAATTGGCGCGTGCAAAAGCGCGTCATTGATCGATTTTGATAATGACATTAGGAGTCATATATGGCCCACATGAGGGAATCCAATTGACCAAATGACCCCGACGCCGTCAACATCTGGTCCTTTTGAACGGCAGATGGCAACCAAGGAAAGACAAATACAGCAACGAAGAATCGAAAGAATTAACGGCGTTACTGGCAGCCTTATCTTCTCAATTCCCTATGTGCCTTTGAACTTTCTCTCTCATCTGTGCGTTGTACCGGATTCTGCCCCACCCCTCTGTGTCAAACGAACAGTACACCACATTTTTTTTTCTCTACTTTAGTCACTCACTGCATCTGCATGTTTGACTATGCTTAATATTTACTCATCGGTAATTTTTTTCCATAAGGTTAAGAATTATGTTAATTGTACGTTTCATAAATTACATCTTGAAGTAAAAATATTAGACGTAAAAATTTTTTGTTTTTAAAAACTGTCCAATTAACTGTCTACACGTGACACAATATGAAAAATAATGTAAAATAAAATGTACACGTAGCATGATTATAATGTTAAATGTACATCATCTCCCTTATATTGAGAATGACATTTCTTTTATTTTCAAAATATTATAGGCGGAAAAAGTGTTTTATTAAATTATTCAATAGTGTATTAACACGTAATACAATGTAAATAATGATGTGAAAGATGTTATACATGTAATATGATTGATTTGTATTTTTATTTTTTGAAGTAAAAATCAATTAAATCCAAATTAATCTCTATCATGCAAGAGAAATTTTGTAAATATAGCCCTTATTTGATTCTCAGTTTTTTTCAAAAAATAATATTACACGTAATTCAATTTTTCATTCATTTTTAACAATATATTTTTCATCATTCTACTATTTTAAAATACATTGTACATAAAAATGAGGCTCAAATATGCCCATAGTCCTTGCTCGATGGTCATTCTTTTTTTTAAAAAAAAAGTTTCTCTTACTGATTTTCAGTTATACATTCTTACAATAAAATATTTTTCATATAAAATCAAATTTATTTTTTTTAGTTTCTAATCACATATACTTCAAAAGTTTACTATTTAAATACTATTTTTTCAAAAAATAAAATAAAACATGGGCATATTACACGTGACGTATGCAGCATGGTGGAGGCCAAAGCAGCCCCCAACAGACTGAAACCGTAAGGCGGAGGCGCCCACCACCACCAAACTCCACCGCCCACTGGCCACTCCGCCACCACCAGCTTTTCATTCTATTGGTATAATCATGATGTGGGATTGATTGTACCAAAGTGGTGGGGGCCACACAAGCCAAAGGGTCCCACAACCATCAGCCACGTGATTCTAACAACGTGTAGAGATTCCAAGAGGTTGTGGGTGTGGGCATTGGGGTGTGGTATATACTATTTTTAGCACTTAGAGATAGATCCAGCCATGCTTTGCTGTCTTTGCCTGAAACCTGTCATTGCACCTTTTTTAAGATATATGAAATTATTACAAACTATTTTTATCACTAATATTGTCCATCCCACAACAACTTTTCTTTTTCTTTTGCTGAAGATAAGGTGCAAGTACCCTTGACATGCTTTAAATTAATTGGTCAAATCTTGACTTTTATGTTATGAAATCGATCGATATTGATCTAAGTACGACACAACGACGCAATTATCGGAAGTGCGCTCCACCATTGAGCTATTATCCGATATTGAACTAAGTACTAAGTCAAACCATAGTCTAGATAAATAGGTTCACACTTTTTCTAATTTCAATGGGAACTTATACGGTTTGCTCTCAAGAAATTCTTACGACATGAGATTTTTACCGAGAGCCTTTTCAATTCGATTCTCAAAAAGTCCTAATGACACGACTTGGTACCTCCATGTTAATCATGTAGTATTTTAATTTGTACTACCAAATATTATCTATTCACAAGACTGTACTAAAGAAAATAGCTCGACATAAAATACTTATCGAGAAAAAAAATTGAATTAGTGCTTCTTTTATATTGCTTATAAGTGTTTATTATCAGTCGATCTTACGAAACATGTGGATAAAAAATAAATAAAATTTGTGAATCTTATATAATGTATATATAAAAAAATTTATATTTGACCAGTTTATTACCTTTAGAAGGCATCCCTAACATGTTCTTGCACTAGTTAAAGGTAGATAGTAGAATATTTTGTGAAAAAAGAATTGTAAAAGAAAAGAATAGTCAAATCCGTTAGTTAGTCGAGATGAAAGTGGTGAATTGTCCACTCTAACTTGAGTGGGTAAAATAAAAGGGTGTTGTGAAAAACATAATGACTGCTAGGCTAAAAGGAATGGATAATGCCTTGTTTAGAGCAGCACAACCATGTGTATTTTATTATTTAAAGTTACTCACTTTAACTTAAAAGAGTTGCATGTGCCCGGTTGGAATTATGACAACCTTTGTTCCAACAAAAACAGGCAAATCTTACGACACATGCAGATTTGGTGAAGTATGTTTGATCGTGTTTAAAATTCGTTTTAAAATGTAAACAAACATTTTTTTTATTTTTTTTTGAAACATCGACATACAACGCTCAATTATATCATTGTGAACTTATGGCAAAATAAGAAGAGAACTACAATTGATCTCGTACAATTGCAACCGAGAGGAAACTACACATGGGCTCATGATTTAAGGAATGTGACATAATTCTAATTTAATGGTATTAGTGTATTTATATTAAAAAATTTCATGATTTTAACGTAAGTATAGAAGTACCTTCATTTATCCATTGTTTATTTTCTGAGCAGGCTCACAATGTTCCTTCTTACAAACTTTGGTAAAATTTTAAGTGATTGAAGTTAATCATAAACATCTAAAAGATGTACACATCAACATGTGCAATCAATATAGCATATTGCGCTCATTTGGGGGTGGTCGAGTTAGTGGAGCAGGTGAATGCGAAAATCAAAGGTCTCGAGTTCGAATCATCTGCCAACACTTTCTCGATCGAGCCCGTCACTCTGAATTTGTCTAGTGCGATTTATCTCTCTTGTGTTGTTTGCGGGCTACTCTGCGCATGGAATGAGATTTACATATTGCGCACACAGTGATCGAACCATCGCCCCTTCGGGGTGGTCGGGCCTCTGCTGGCGAGTAGCGGTTGCGGGTTCCTACATCAACAAAAAAATATATATAGCATATTGTGATTTTTAGAGGAGAATATTATCAGCGTTTATGTATTTTATTTTTTAAGTGATGTGATAGAAATCAAATTAATCCTTAAAATAAAAAAATTGTTCACTAATTTTTTATTTATAAAAATCATTGATATTTTTTTACCAAATCATTTTTACAGATACACTTATATGGTCCTCTCTATTATCTTTTCATTGCTTACAATTCATTTGCAACTTATATTTCAAAATTATATGTTGACCAAAACAAGCTTGTCCATTTCACGTTGACCAATTGTACAATATACATACTCTGTGTGTACAACTTTTTTCTAATCACTTTCTTGTTGTATTCAGAGTCTTTTTCTTTGTGGCCTCAATTAAAACTCCACAATATTAGCTGTACACGTGTGGCTAAGAGTGTTTTTGATTCTTGTGAGAATAAATTTACTAATAATTTTAATTTAATAGATTAAAAATATTTTATTTTTCTATTATCTTTTACGTGGTCATTTATCTTATATGTAACACCTAACAATGTTGAATTCAAAAATGGAATATGCTTTTGTTGTTGGACCACCCTCAATTTCAACAATTTACTTCTTGTGAGAGAGAAGTCAATTAAATAAAAAAAAATTTAGTTAAATATCTGTTTATTGTATTGTTCAATCATATTCAGTATTTATTAAACATGCATGATCGTCGTTAAAAGTGATAGGTGAAAATATGTGCACTACAAACAATTGATCAACGGGTACTAATCTGCAATGATATTAAAAGTTTGAACACCTAAAGCTAAAAACAATTGATTAAGTATCCATATGCTTTTCTTGTAAAAGTTTAGGGACCCAATTAAAATATTTCCCATTTAAAATATGGAAACTTTTGCAAACTTTCTTTATCAATTTAGCCACTGTTTGGTGTATATTAAAATCATATTTTTAGTATTTTTTTTAATAAAAAAATTGATTAAATGTGCGGCTAAAAAATTTGGGTTCATATAAAATGTGTAGTAAAAATTAATTATTGATTTCAATTTAAAATTTTAATTAAATTTAAATTCAGACCAAACATGGGCTTAATCTTGTAGCGAAACTATAATTTCTCATATTATGAGAGTGAAATTTCAAAATAAATGTATATGATTTTAAACATCATATTACTTCTTCTTTTGCTTTTTTATTAATAAAATTTTAGAGTTAGAATAATTCAATATAATTCGCAATTTCATAATTGCACCATCACTTTTCAAGATGGTTACGAGTAAACAAATGAATTGCAAACAGTAAACCAATTTCATGCCGGCTCTGAAGCGTAAATCTTTATAACCACAAAATCTCCCTTACACGATCAATGATTGAGGTTTTGAATTTATTCTATTCGATCGATTCCAGTTACATCCTTGTCAATTCATTAGCCAATACCTTCATAGTGGATTAAGAAAAGAAAATTCGAAAAGAAGAAAGAAAAAATTGATTGGCACCAAAAAAAAATATCAAGCATTCATGTCCCTTTCTCATGACATTGTCAAAGATTCTAAAAAACTATGAATTATTCTTCCAAAATTTAGAAATATATCTTCTTCTTTTTTTCTTTAATTAAGAGTTGAGCTAACATCCCACATCATATGCCTCTTTTCATATGGCAATAATAAAAGGTAAATAACTTATACACGATCATTTGCAATTAATATAGAGAGATATTTTGTTATTTGTGCCGGCTAAATGATGTAGACTTAGCATATGCTACTTATATTTCAATTAAATTAATCCAACTTACAATTATATTAGTAAATTCAGACACAAAGACAATGTCAAAAGCGTATGATTTACTTTATGAATCATCTTTTGATAACTTTCATCATACTACAATTATATAAATTTGATCGGTCGAAGCATATTTTCCACCCTTACGTATGAACATTCAGAGCTACGTACGTATAAACGTCGTATATGAGAGGTCCAAAATGATGTATAAATCTACATATTATATAATAAATTACGTATAAATTATGTAAATATTGTTTATTTAGACAATAAAGGAATGTATTAAAACTTCGTTTTGGATGTTGCCAACTTATAAAAAAATATGTTAATTTTGGACCATTAAATTAGTTGATGGAAATTTCCAAGTTACATGATAGGGAGATTTCATGGCTTTACCACTTGGTATCTATTATATTATGATTAATCATATTTGAGTAGTAATTATCAGTCTCGAAATTCTATTTTGACCAAAAATTATTAGTTAAAAAAAGAGCCATGTATTTCTTTTGAAGTGGATTGAAGATGAAACCTAAAACCACCACCATCACCACTTAAAAAAAATATATAAATAAATGAATAAAAAAAACAAGTAGTTGGGTTCAAACTATATTTCATTTCCGGGTTGGTTCGTGACTTTTTTTAGTAGATGAATTGAATTTTGGTTTGTTTCGCATTCAGATTAATTTGCTACAATATTACAATTTTTGTTTTCAATAAGCTATAACATTTTTTTTTAATTTCACCCTGAGTTAATGATCTTGTAAGGATTCATTCTTACGATTTGAACTCGACTTGATCTCGAATATGCTAAACTTTAATTACTTTATATGATGTACATTTTGACCCTTAGTATTACTCTTAAATTAAAGAGCTTGGTCGGGATACTTTATGGGAAGTACATCACATCATTAAAAAATTGAACTCCATTTTTGTGAATATAAAGTAAGATGAAAATTTTTAAACATATTTATTAGCTCCCTTGGAAAATTAAATGTGATATCCAACCATTCACCTTTAACCATATGTGTACTATGCCATTAACCTCCAATCTTATCAAAGGAATTTATGTATTGAGGATGGAAATATTCTATTCAAATCCTTGATTGATGGAGAATATGAATGGACGCACTAACATCATTTTTGATATATTGATCAAATAAAAGGTTTCACGATTGGACAAAATTAAAGAAAAAAAAGTTGTGTGTTATTTATTTATTGTCATACTCCGTCTAGCCTTCTTTAATATATTAAGAGGGTATTTGGTGGAGATTAAAATTAGTTTTTAGTAAATTGTGATAGAAATTTTTGAAATGTGTGATTGAAAAGTTTTGAGATCCATGAAAGATGTGGTTAATATTGATTGTTTGAATTTGACTTGAATTAAAATCAGTTTTTAATCCGAACCAAACATGGGCTAAGTATATCGTAATGATACGTTTAGCATTATAGACGAGACATTATTGACCACCAAGACGTTTATATAAAGTAAAATTGGTTAGTAATAAACTTTTTGGGTGGGCTTTTCAGTCCAATAATTTATGTTGGATATGGAGATAGGATACCACTGCTAATAATGTTCAATAATCAATCAGATCCATCAACACCTTTATCCATTCAGACAGCAATTTAAGAAGATGTGGTATGACAAGAAATATTTAGCATGCCATGCTATTTGATTGGACAACACTATAAAAGGGCATTTGAGAAATAATAATAATAATAATAATAATAAAAAGAATTTACTTTTAGGAAAAAAAAAAAGAAAAAAAAAAAAGCTGGTGGCCCTAAATCAAATTTCCTTCGCCAATGCCAGCTGATTCGATTCCACCTTTTTTACAGCAATGGAGAAAAAGGAAAGGAAACCTTTACATAGGCAAAGGAGAAAAACCATCAAGAATCATAAGACAGAGGAAGGTGCTTTTCCATTTTCATATAAGAGTTCTCTCACATCAATGTAAAAATAAGTTATTGTCCATTGAAAAGCCGAATAAAAGGGTGATAACTAAATATTTTTGTAGATTTATTGTCATGACGTGTACTACTTATCAGGGGTGGAGCTAGAAAAATAACTCAGTACGGACACAATTTATCGATATTGAACGTCTTTTGATTTTAGATTTAATGATGATAAAAATATAAAACAATATCATGACAATACTAAAAATGACATCATTTATAAATTATACTTGTTCCTTGCAAGTTTTCATACTTATATATCGTTGTACAATAACTTGATTATCGAGCTTAAAAAATATATCTTTATCTACATAAACAATTATGTTATTATTCATCCACTGATCACCCATCCGATTACGGAATCTATCCTTTACAATGCTTGTTGCAGAAAAGATTCTCTCCACAGTAGCGGTAGCAACCGGTAGAATCAATGCTAAAGTTAGAAGCTTGTAATTACGCAATCTATCATTTACAATACTCGTTGCAGAAAAGACTATCTTCATATTAGTGGTAGCAACTGATAGAATCAATGCTAAAGTCAAAAGTTTGTAAACCAATGGATATACCACATTTTTCTTTGTCAGAATTAACTTTTCTACAAGATCACTATGTCAAAAATATAAGTTTCAAGTTGATCATGAAGTATAATCTACTACAGAGAAATCTAATGGATAAAACTCAACAAGTCAAATCAAGCTTTGTCAAAAGAAGAAAACTAATCTTATGGACATAAACAAGCTACTTACACAAATGAGTAACTCTGTATTTTCCTCAGAGAAACGATCATTCAATTCTTGAAATTGTATATCGATGACAAAATAGAACAAATCTACCCGATAATGATGTAAATTTGTAATTTCTTGAGGATTACATCATGAGTGGCCATGAAGTGCACAACGTACAAACATATTATCCATGATGGGTACATTAATATAATGTTGTTGATAGAAAGAACATACTTCTTCATCTTACCCTTCATCTCACATTATTTGGAGCCGTTGCTTGCACAACTTCACTAATTGTATTATATTCACAATATCTTGATCTTTCCTTTGCAATGCTTTTGAGAGTTCATTTGAAATTCCCAAAGACACTTCTCATCAATTGTAGATTAAATATAAAATCAAATGTCTGTATCGACTCCAATAAATTTGTCGCATCAGACCTTTGATCACAATAGTCATCTTCAACAATCATTGCAAGTACATTACTAATAGAAGAGAGAATGAAAAGTAAGTTGACCAAATTATAACGTGAACCACATCGTGTATCATCAAAATGTTGAATAGTTGTTTCTTGATTAAGTCTCAGTCCACTTAAATCTCACATTTCTCCATTGCCTTAACAATAAAGTCTGATTGTTTCTCTAAAAAAAGATCACAAAGTTTAGAAGATACTTCAACAGGATTTACCACGTCATCAACTACACGAAAAAAGTTAGTAATGAGAATATTTTTCTTTGCAACAACTACAAGAGCTAGTTAGAGCCGATGAGCATAATAGTGAATGTAAAGGGTACAAGAATTCTCCATTAAAATGAGTACTTTCAGACCATTAAACTTATCTTGCATATTACTTGCCCCCATCATAATCTTGTCCTCTCAAGTTAGACATGCTCAAATTATATCTAGAAAATACCTTGTCAATTGCAGCCTAAAGTGATAGAACCGTGGTAAATGTAACATGTTCAATCCCTATGAAGCGTTCATTCACATGTTCATTGTTATCTAAATAACGTAATACTATTGACATTTACTCTTTCATTGACACATCACAAAATTCATCAACTAGAATATAAAATAATGAATCACCAATATCTTTAATAGTAACATTGATCGTCTCAATAGCACAAGGATTTACTATATCTTTTTGAACATTATGTGATGTCAATTTACAATTTTGATTAACATTTCCCAATAGGACGCTATTAATATCTTCATTATGAGCATCCAAAAATTTCAATAGGACTAAATAATTACCTGGATTAAGAGAATCGTTAAATTCATCTTGACCCCTAAATGAGTGCCCTTATCGCAATAGAAATCGAACACAATCAATAAATGCATTAAGACAGGTAACATATGTACTTCTTACTTTTTTGATTGCTTTTAGAAAACTGATTGAATGTGTTGTTCTAGATTTATCAAAACTTCGCACTTAATACGAGCTTGATTTTGTGCACTATCATGTTTGCTAACATGAGTATGAAACCTTTTTTTTTTTTATCTTTCCAATATGTAAAACTTTCACTGACAAAAGACATACCTCCACCTTACTTTTCAAAACTTGTTTTGAAAAGATAACAATACAAACAAAAAACAGCATCTTTTTTCTACAATATACTCCAACCAAGAATAGAACTCTTTAAACCAAAAAGGATTGAGTAATCTAGCTTTTATTCCAAATTGTCATTTTGAAAAGTCATGATCTTGGGGTTGACAAGGACCCTTTAATCATGAGTATGAAACCTTTTTTTTTTATCTTTCCAATATGTAAAACTTTCACTGACAAAAGACATACCTCCACCTTACTTTTCAAAACTTGTTTTGAAAAGATAACAATACAAACAAAAAACAGCATCTTTTTTTACAATATACTCCAACCAAGAATAGAACTCTTTAAACCAAGAAGGATTGAGTAATCTAGCTTTTATTCCAAATTGTCATTTTGAAAAGTCATGATCTTGGGGTTGACAAGGACCCTTTAACATATATGCTCTTTGAACTGGATCTCGGATGTTAGCATTGTAATCCAAAATGAATATCTTTATACTAGGATCAGTTGGAAGTTTAGTTACATCAAATTTCACATTATTCGACATCCCCCATCAACATTTACATTGTCTACATTAGTTTTTCTTTGAAAGAATCTCTTCATTTTATATATGGATTTAAGCATTAGATATCAAATTACTACTGAAAGCAATTNTATCCTTAGACCAGGATCGGTTTGAAGTTTAGTGACATCAAACTCCACATTATTCGACGTCCCTCCATCAACGTTTACGTTGTCCTGGTCAGTTTGGCTTTGAAAGAATCTCTTCATTTTATATATGGATTTAAGCATTAGATATCAAATTACTACTGAAAGCAATTCACAGTGCAATTCAAAGGGCAATACTATTTCCAGAACTTATGTAATTTATACTTCACAAATTACAGTGACAAAGAAATCAATAACTCACAGTCACAGAGTCAGACATACAGTAATTCAAGAAGGAAGTCCGGTAGCCAAATCAATTGTACAAGAATGTGTATGCAGTAGGCTTCGAACAATTGAAGAGCAAAGTGCTAAATTCAGAAGTTAAAAAGTAAAAATATCAAACATTATCACAAAACCCACAAATCAACATAAAAAAAATAAAAGAAAGAAAAGATTAGGCAGGAAATCAAAGTTAACTACATAAGCTTCAGGGTTCGGGGTTAAGGGCTTCACCTAATCATTTTTCTTCTTCTGCTGCTGCCGATTGCCGAAGAATCGTCGGTGCCTAGCGGTCATAGACTCGCCATCTACTACCATCTAGGACTTGAACAGTGGAACAAGGACAAAGGCGAGCAGGAACAACAACGGGTGCAACCGTTCAGGTTGAAAGAGTGGGTAATGGGTATGAGTTGTGACGGGACGAAGCAGTCGGGACCTGAAGGCGGAGGTGTAGACGATGAATTGAAATGGGTATTGGTCTGTCCGTCTGGATTTTTGAATGAAATGGCTTGGGCTATGCCCAATTTTTGGTCGGGTATTGGTAATGATTTTAAGCTTCACTTTTGGGCTGGGCATTAGTGGATATTCATTAAAAAAATAAAAATTCGGCCATTGAGTTGGGCCCAAAAAGCCACTAGATTTCATTGGGCTCCACACTTGCTACTTGTTAGAAACGAGCTAAACTCCAATGGAAGTTAGCAAAGTAATGATCAATGTAAGTTACACTCTAACCGTGGTGTCAATTTTGTACTCGAGTATGCAAGTTAGCAAAGTAATGATGACTGTTATGCTATTACCATTTTGAAAAGCTCGAGATAAAAAATGGATGATATCAACGCATTCTCATATATTGATTGCCGATGACGTGGATTGCCTCGTCTTGGAGATGTGGTGTCATCTTTATTCATTACAAAGATCAAGTCAATTTCATGTTTAACTATGGAAACTTAGCTAAGTAGCTAGATAATTCTATACACGCCTACAAGTTTCAAACTAAAGAAAATCTTGAGGAGTTAATTGGAACATCTTTAAATCATTTGAGATAATTAATAATTAATATTCTTTCTATTAAATAAATCAGTGTACAACAAATTTCTCATACCCCTTAGTAATTTAACATGAACAACGATGCTTAATATTTAATAATGAATATTACGTACAGTTTCCAAGAAGTCCAATGAAGATATCCATCTTCTTAAGAGGTGAAGATATTTTGAGATAGGTGACCAATAACTATCTATGAAGTAATCGTCTCTATACAATCAAAAGGCTCTTTACATAACCAAAAGAACCGACGTGTACGCAAGAAAGAAAAAGAAGATATTCATATACAATTAACCTTTCCATGATACATCAACGTCCCAAGTAGGACCAAATGGTCCTTAAAGACAGCAAAACTTAGCTGCTACCATGTGCTTCATGTCTACCTCCTATGCATATATTGATTGCAATTTCTAAATCCTCAGACACAATGGTAAGGCCTCAAAAATGTTAAAAGAAGTTTTTTTGGTTTAGTTTGGGGGCCCAATGATATAGACATGCAATGGAGTGATATGCCCTCATGAGAAGGGCAGAGGAGAGTGTGTCCTCTTATTTGTTGGCAACACCCACATGCCCCTTAATGTGATTATATGCAGTAGGCCATGTACCTGTTTTTTCAAGCAAAAATCATTTGAATCCAAGAAATGCATTAACATTTTAATACCAAATACTGCTAGATTTTGATATCTAATATAAAAGAGTGAAAATAATAAAGGGATGAGCGAAATGTGTAAACTAACTGTTGCCGATGACAAATACAAACCTAGCACTTGGGTTTCCTAGCCGAAGCTCTTCAACATTCAAGAACATTGGCAATCTTCCTTATCGAGCCACATCAGTTACAGAGTTTCTTAATTGGTGCAGAAGTTATGCCCAATTGGATGGGATCTCACTTTCTTAGTAGTGCAAGGGAAATTCATTTCCAACAAAAATGATATTGATGGATAATGTTTTTTCTTGGCAAATCTCAGCCAAGTAAAACTCTTTGCCCAAGAGGGTCCTAACGCCAAGTTATGAAATTTCGATAACACAGGCACTTTTCAAATAACTTAGCCTCTGAAGTGTAATAGAGGATTGTCTAGCCTGATCAAATTTTAGCATCCATATAGCATATGAATACTGTGTTCATTTAGATAACTGTTATGATGAGCCACAACAGAGTGAATAAAACCAAGAGCGTACCTTGAAAATAAACTGTAATAATCACTTTATATAAATAAAAACTGATCAATACATAAAATCCAATTTTCAATGCATTCACCACTGAAAATATTGTCCTAATCTTCTCAACGATGTATTTGAATTGAGAATGTGCACAGTTCATAACTTACTTTTCTAATAACTCCCTCAAATAGCTTAAAACTAATTTTGATAACTAAATGCCTCATTAACAAAATTCCGAAGCATTTCTTCTAGATTAAAGGGTATAGCTAAACTACATTTTCATCTTTAGCATATTACATACATATTTTTAGTAGAAAGACTTGTGAACTTGTAGGGATGGCCCCGCCCTGCCACCCGCCCCGCCAAGCAATTCTCCGCCCTATTACCCATTTAAGGCGGGGCGAGACATTTGCCCCGTTTACTATCCCGTTTAATTTTTTTTTTTAAGTTTTTGATAAATTATTTTATTACCCCCCATTAGATTGAGACAAATAAATTTAGTTGTCATTTTCTATTAGAATGTGAAATTTTCCATTTAAAGTATTAAATTAAAAAAAAAATTAAAAAATTAAACGGCGGGGCGGGACGGGACGGGGCGAATACTAAAAGAAATGTGAATACTCCGCGCTACGTGGAGTGAATACTCCGCACTGTGTTAAGTGTGACTTCACGTTGTGCGAAGTGACACTCCATACAGTGTGAAGAGTGTGACTCCGCATTGTGCGAAGTCACACTCCGCGTAGTGCGGAATTTTCACTCCATACTGTGCACACTCCGCGTTGTACGGAGTTTTCACTCCGCGCTGCGCGAAGTGCGGACATCTGGGTGTCCGCACGCGGACACTATTGTCGACGTTGTGCGGACACAATGTATTATTAATATACATAATGTTTTTTGAATAATTTGTGTAGAGAATACATATTCCTTTTGACATATACACGAAAATCAGAATTCCTTTTTTGAATGATTTGTGTAGGTCGCTTCCCACGAGGGACGCTGCCCCTAACCGCCCACGAGGGACGCTGTCCCCTCGACCCTCGCGACTTGATCGGGCAGGTCGATTTCCGTTTCGAAACGGCAAACCATTTGCACAAGTCATAACAAACAATAAACAAATAAATAAATTATAAAAAAATATATTATCTCCAAACTAATGGTTTTCTCCTAAAATTGAAGTTTGCTCAACAATGTGGTGTTCCGATGGTCCTGGTAAAACATTAGCAATGAAACTTGACAAAATTTATTCTAGAACAAAAATCAAATAACAAAACAAAATCTATATGTGATGTAAAAATGAAGACTATTAAGCAACAATTGGAAGAAAAATTTGAATGGAGACAAACATATATAAATAAATATAGGAAGGAAAACCGTGTCCGCATAGCACAAATTTTTTTTTTTTTTTTGCAGTGCTAATAATATTCTTCGATAAACCCATAGAAAAATAAAATTAGTTATATCTTGTATATTTTAAAAGTGTACAATACATAAGATTAACCAACTTTACAAACACTTATTTTTAACACGAATAAGGTAAACGGTGGATTGCTTCTGCAAAACAAAGTCTTTCACGAATGAACAGTAAACAGTTGGTTTGTCCAAGAAGTAATCATAGATTCAAAGTCAACTGGGTATAAATGGGATTTAAAAAAGTGTCACAAATGACTAGTAAATTGTGGATTGCCTCTTTTAAGATAGTAGGGATTATTATTATTATTTCAAAGATACTTGTGAAAATATTGAAATAGTAATGATATTCTGAACGTATAAAACATCATACAATTTATCCTAATTCCTATTCTAATAATCGATTCAACCTCTTAAAAAAATTGATCTTGATATATTTCATTTCTTCAACAAGTTTAGTAATGAGCAAGTTTTTTTGGACAGTAGAACCACATTAACTCTCTCGAGTATGAGTGTCAGATACAGATATTTATTTAGAAGTCGGATCCTTCTTATTTCTAAAGTTAAGATATAGGAAGAATCGGGATTTTGAATACGGGTACGAGAATACGTCTTACAAATATATTTTTAAATAGCTGGATTACAATCGATTTAAACAATTGGATTATAATTTAAAATTAATTTAAATTTAAAATCAAAATAAATTATTTTCAAAACAATTAAAGAAAAAATCAATATCTTATATATTATTTAGAAAAGAGATAATTACAACAAAAGCCCTAAACCTTTGAAATATTAGCATAATTTTCCTAAACATTTGATTTGTTACCGCCATCACCCATAACCTTTCCAAATGTTGTAGGTAAAGCTCTTTTGGACAGTTTACATCCATAATTCTGTCAGTTGACCAAAAATTTAACTGTGATCACATTTTTAATATTTTAAAAAGGGACAAAAGAGTAACTTTCTATTTATCACATTTTCAACCCTCACCCACCCCCACCTCAAACCCAAAATCAACACCAACCACTTCCACCTCCACCAACCACCTGCTACCGACTAACTAAAAAGCATGGCGTTGGAAGGGTAAAAACTGGCAGCAAAGAAGATGAAGAAATGGGAATTTAGCCTCTAGTAGGAGCCCATCTTCGAATTCCCCCCATGTTAATTATAATGCTTCTAGCAACTTCTAGTTGAAGAGCATTCAGACTGTTGATTCACCACAACTTCCGAATGAATCTTAAAGATAGATTAGAAAATCATCAAAATCATAATCTAGCACGAGTACATCCAAATCCAAAAGTGTATTTCAGAACTGATGAAAATTCTCATCCAATAAATCACACGGTGACAACTGCAGGACAATCACCACTATCATTCCCACATGTTTCAGTTTCTTATTCTCAACGAAATATGTTACAAAGTAATTAATTTTGCAAAGTAGTTGGCAGCACGGACAAATGCCCCATAACCAAGCGATGAGTCATTAATTTCCTTCTCCCACCAACGCCGCACTTTTTGTCGGCCGGTAGCAGGTGGTTGGTGGACGTGATCGGTGTGGATTTTTGGTTTGAGGTGAGGTTGGGTGAGGGATGAGAGGAAGAAGACGATTGTGTGTGTGTGTGTGTTTTTTTTTAAATTTCTTATTTCTTATTTAATTATTTAATGTAATAAATGAAAAGTTTCTCTTTTACGCATTTTTAAAATATTAAAAATGTGGTCAAAGTTAATTTTTTTGTCAACTGACAGAATTATGGATGTAAACTGTCCAAAAGGGCTTCACCTGTAACATTTGAAAATGTTAGGGGTGATAGCTGCAACAAATTAAAAGTCTGCTAATATTTCAAAGATTTGGGAAAAGTCTGCTAATATTTCAAAGATTTTGGATTTTTGCTACAATTATCTCTTTAAAAAATATTATAGAAATAAATTTAAATTTAAATTTAATACCAAATAAAAATATAACACTAAATCATTCTAATTATAAAATAAAAAGTTCAGACTCATAAATATAAGAAATAAGAAATTTAATACATAAATAAATTCAAAATAAAAAGTTAGTTCATCTTTTAGTTGTTGTTTTTACTTATTAAAAAAAATTTCGAAAAAAAACTTCTCACCCAATTTTCCTTACGCCTACTTGTCCATAAGCCCAAAACCCTATTATTATAATAACCTAGAATTTTAACATGTGAAAATTACAACCAACCAGATTTTTTAAGTTTCAATTTCAAAAATCGAATTTAAAATTATTTTATACAAAAATTAGATTATATTATATTTTTTAATATCAATAATCATATTTAAAATTAAATAAATCTACAAACTTACCACCTACCAAAACACTCACCGCACCCAATTTCAAACCCTAAAACATTTTAATCTATTTTCTCTTTCACTCTCCCCACCACACAACGACACCGTTAGCGATGCGCACAATGCCTCTGATGCAGCGATCTTGGGGGGGACGCCGCGATCTTCCATTTTGCTTAGAGCGGTGCTTTTATTGTGGCATCATGAGGGGTCGCACAATGTCGTTGTAGATGGGCGATCACGGCGCCATTTGCTTTGCGCGATGCCTGTAGACTTTGATTAGTTTAAAGCAGTTTTTTTGTGATGACATCTCTAAGAATGGCGTCACTCCAGCGACGATGGCGCCATCAGCGCGCAGTTGTAGTTGGAGCATTGTTAATGTTTGTATGTGATAGCTCTAATCGACGTCACTGCAGCCGGAGTCGTTGGTGGTGTTGTTTGTGATGACAGCTCGAGTCCACTAGGCCCACTCTGGTTGGTGGTTTTTGTGTGTGGTGGTGTTTTACAGTTGTTGGTGTTTGTTGGCGGTGGTGGCGTGCCGGTGGTTTTCATGTCTAATCATAGGAGTGATGAAGTGTTGCGGTGGTGAGATGCTGGTGGTGGTGGTGAACCTGCTTGGGGTATGGTGGTGATGTTGGTGCTGCTTGTGGTGGTGGTGGTGATGGTTTGGTGTGGTTTAGGTGTTGTTGGGGAGTTTTTGTTGGTTATGCGGGTGGAGGTGTTGGTGGTGGTGGTGGATCTAGCAATGGCGACGACAGTGAGGGAAGTGGTAGTAGGGGCTCCAGGGACCTGGACGGTGGGAAAACCTTTGGCTGGCTACTGGTGCTGCTGTGATGTTGGTGCGGTGGTGGGTTGTGGTAGTAGTAGTACAGGTCGTGATGGAGGTGTTATAGGTGGTTGGTACAAGTGGTGGTGGATCTGGTTATAGTGGTGAGGGGTTAGTTCTGATTTTTGTTGTTGGAGTGGTGGCTGTTGTTTCCACATTTTGGTGGTGTTGGGGAGGGGGGTTTGTTGATTTTTGTTGATGGTGTAAGTGGAGTTGCAAGTTGTGGTGGTGGCGGTAAGGGTGGGGATGGTGGTCGACGATGGTGATGATGGTAGTGATCATGGCGGTAGTGCGTTGGTTGTGGGTGAGATGCATGTGGGGTGGAAGTGTTTGTGACTAATTATTTGAGATTGTGACCAGGATATTTTGTGACCTAAAAATTTGATTCGTAACTTTAACATTTGTGATTGTGACTAATAAATAAATTGTAACTTATAAAATTTTTGATTTGTTATCGATGAATAAACTATGATCTATAGATTTGTGATCGAAAAATAATTTGTGACTAATTAATTCGATAATTTGTGATCAAATAGTATAGAATTGTTATCTTAATATATTTAACTGATAAAATATATATTTAATTAATTATTTTATAAAAGATAATTAATATCCGATTTTTGAATTAACAAACATTCTTTCTTAATTTTGAAATCGTTTAAACTTAATATCTTATATATGAACTTTTCCTTTTTAACATTCAATTCCTAAAGTCCAAACTAACTACAAGCCCACTAACCAACAAAACCAATAGCCGCCTCGTGACACTTCCCCAACTCTTACCTTCTTTCTGTATCCCTCTACCTTCCTCAACTCCTGCAAAACCCTAAAGCCAAGAAGCAACCGATTTCTCGTCTACCTTCTTTCGCATCCATATGCCTTCCTTGACTCCTACAAACCTTATATGCAAAGCCAAAAAGCAGCAGTCTTCTCCTTTTTGCTGCCATGTCCAACCTCAAAACCAAGGATCCGATCCATATCCGATATCAATATTCGTATCATATCGTGTCGACACGAATACTTCTCCATTTTTGAAGAGTCCGAGCATCAAAATTAATATCATTAATTTTTGTGTCTACTTTAAAATGATCCGCCTCCTTCGGAAGAAATTTATTTGTTCTGTTAGCTATAATCTTTTATTTCAAGCACAGGTCTTATAAATTTCTGTGTACATATGATCTCATTCCTTGCTAGTACACACCACTTTGGACTACATTGGTACTATCCAACATAATGTAATATATTCCCTTGAATCAGTAGTAAAGTGATGGATCAGGTCAATGTAATCAAACGTGAATGATTATGTATTCCAAAATTTCTAGCTCAAAGCCAGTATACAAAATCAATCAGGAGCAATAATTTCTCTATTAAATAAAAAATACACATTGAGTAAGCAGTGAACAACAAGAAATTGATTGTACTGAATGAATATGGAGACCAGGGAGGTGTTAGATGCAGTTATCCTTGTGGACCTGCAGTATAGTGCAAAAAGTTATGGTGACCTGAATCTGGTGGCTCCATTTCTGTTCACTTGGACAATGAACTAGATTTAACACAAAAGCCAGTACTCTAGAACCTGCAAAGATTAAGTAAAATGAGATGAATTTTTTTAGCAAAAAAGTAAATTGGTAATGATGAGGTGACTAGCATGCCGCGTGTACCTTGTAAAACCTCTTGTTATATCATTCTTCATCTATCAACAAGTGCAACTGTTTTCTGAATGTAGAAACTTTACTCGCTTCAATGGCCATCACTAAACCCATCAGCTGGTAATTTTTGAGCTGCAGAGATACAAAAGTGTCAAAGGAAGCAAGAAATAGTTCATTATGTGAAAAGTTTGCATTCGTGCTTTTAGTATTGTCAAAATAAGGCAACCGGAAGGAAGATGTACACGAAAGAGTAGACAAATAAATGTAACTAATAAATTTTCAATGTTCAAAATGGTTGTTGGATGCAAAAGGTTGTAACAAAATGGAAAAAGCAGAGTGGAAAATTCTCATAGCAAATGTATGCTGATTATAAAACTGGAAGAACAATGATAAAATAAGCTTTATATTTTCTAGTAACATGAAAGACTAGGAATAATAGTATGAGTGAGCGCACATACCAAGTCTTCAGGGGTTGCAAGAACCAATTTGATTGAATCCTTGCAAAAGTTCTGCTTTCAACCTACCACCCATCCACACCCATAACATTGAAAGGGCAAGAAGAAGAAAAAGGAGAGAGAATGAGTAAAAATAAAAGTTTTACGAGCGAAGAAACGTGCAAAAGGAGGGGGGGGGGGGGGGGGGGTGGAGTTTCTTGATTCAAACTAGGGTTGTTACACAAATATCCTCTCCTCTAAATCACTTGTTCTACATGATACCGTAAAACATTGTATTTTTGATTATCGTAAGCTGCAATGCTGGCCTCATTTGTAACATGCTGTGTAGGCAAGGCAAAGCTGAAGAAGCAATTAGAGGAAGAGTCGGGAACCTGAGTTTAATATACAACAATGGCAAAAGATTAAAACTCCAGTACCTCGTGGAAAATTTCATCTTCTGGTTTGATGTACATTATAGCTTCATCTTCACTTCGACTTGGCCCTTTAATCTGGTCTACACTCTTATGCTACAGGTATGCATCAAGAAAAGGAATAATTATTAGACGTTGCAGACTCCGGTTCAAATTCTAGCAATCATATACAATATATTGAACTATTACAACACCATACCTTGTATATTTTACTGATAATCAGATAAAATTTGAAGCGAAAAGAATTCCGAAGCTCCTCCGTAGGCTTTGACAAGTAAAATAACAACACACAAGTAATTAACTCCAAGCATCAGCTCAACAAGCAGCCCAACATGAAATGGAAGTCAGCTTGAGCATGCTAATAAAGAGAATTGTGTCATCTAACCTCATCTTCTGTTGCCCATGAGACTTCATCAAAGAAAGAATCATAAAGCAGTGGCAATAGCTGGGGAGGAATATTTACAACATGCTGAGAAACCACAAGACCAACATCCCCGGCATGCTCTCCTATAAGAGACCTCAATTTAGCCAACACATAGTTCTCCTGGCACACTTTAAGGAGGTAACCCTTGAGCTCATTAATACATTTATTATCCTGTAATAAACAAAACCAACTTATTAGCCATGAATGACCCGAGGTTTTAAAATTATGATTTCAAATTGTTTCGTAAGTGGGGAAACTAAAGCTATTCATACAATTTTTAAGAAACAATTTCTAAGCATTAAAAAGGAGGTGATAGTTGGATAAAGGGGTGGAGGTAGCCTGCCTGGTATCTTCCCAGATTAAGAGCCGTAATAACAGAGTATACCGCATCATCTTCATCATTCTCAATCTTCACAACAGTCCCTACAGTTGGTTGTCCCAGTATCAAGTCTACAAAGCCGCTGAGATCCCACTGCTTACTGCCAAGGTAAGTCTGTAGCAGGACCTTCACAAGTCGCCAGGTTTTGGATCAAAGAAGGCAAAATCTGCTTGAACAACTCCCTTTCCACATAATTAATCAATTAACTAAAGAAGGTAAAAAAAAAACACCAAGATTCATGAAGCTAATAGCCATAATTGGCAACAATTGGCAATATGAAGTACTAACTTCAAACTCTTCACCATCAGAAGAGTCAGCTTGTTCATTCACATCTTCAACGTGATGATACCCATTACCTAGATGTGCACATTTGTGTTCAAATGTTGGTAAATACTGGGAAGAAACTAATATTAAAAATGAAGAAGCACAAGCAAGTACAGTATACTGAAAAGCATACCAGAAGAGCTGGAACAGTCTTTTGTTCGTAACGTGGAGCCTGGCATCTTGTGCCTGCCCCCGTTAATAGATGCAACTACAGCCATGGAACGACCAAATGGAGAAAATGTGAGTGGTAGACGTCTTAATCGTCCCTTACGTGTTGGTTTTCATGCCATTCTGTTGATTATGAGACCCGGATCAATGTAAGACATAGAAGAAAGAGTAGAGAGCATGAGATGCAAGAGAATATGAAGAGGGAAACATTTAAACGTCAATAGTAATTCATGCAAAATGTAAAAGGCTTATTACAGCATAGTCCTTAATTGGCAAACTATAGTAAATTCCCATCAAGTACAGAAAAATGAAATTTAGTTCTAATTCCTACTTGACACAAACTCCCAACATTACGCCAAATCAATACAGCCGTATTTTCCAAATCAATGCAGCTATTAGCAGGAGGGTGCATGTTCAGGTATTCTTGAAAACCTGACCAAATCACTGTCATTTCGGCTTTTCACATAGAACCATAGTTATTAAACCCAACCTGGACAAAAAGCAAGGTCATCGGGTCACTAGTCCACCAATGGTTGAACCAAGTAGGTTAATTCCGGTTTTATTAACTTATTATTTTCATATTTACTGTAGACGATTATCCAAATTTACCAGAAATATAGTGATACATCACCTGCACTCAAAGGCCAATAAATTCATTGCATACAAAGTGTTTTTTTAAAGGATTTCAATTGCTCGAACAAATCCTCAGTAGCACGGACACTTCAATTAGGATAGCGTGTCTGTGTCTGATATGTGTCGACAGTCCTTGAACACTTTATAATAAATAGTTTTCATTTTTATTAAAAATGTTATATATTTTTAACACAAAGTTACTAATAAGTAACAAATAGGTACTCATATTTAAAAGATTTTAATAAGAAAAATTAATAACAAATATAAATAAATTTATATTGTATAAATGAAGAATTTTAAAAAATTTAATCAACGTGTCGTGTCGTGTCGTACTTTTTTGAAAAATTGCGTGTCAAATCGTATCAGATATACGTGTCCGTGTCGGTACATTATATAACCAATCTAATTGTAGAAGTTAACTCAATTAAGTGAATAATGAACAAGAATCCATAGGTTAAGAACACATTAAATAATTTGAGATAAAGCACAAATTACCAAATGCCAATTACAAACACTTATGGCATACTACATCCAGAACCAATATGAAATGATAAATAAATAATCTTGCAGATGTATACCCATTGATGCTCACTGGAGAAACGCCTAATACGATTATATGTCTATATGAATTAAAATCAACTTTCAAATAAAAACTCCACCTTTCTAATGTAATCCATATTGAAATAAAAATTTATCACCCCTGCAAAATTTCACACAAAACCAGAATAATAAGCATGTGGGTAGACAAAATAGAAAAATACTTAGGCTATGTTTGATAGCCTCTCATTTCCATGGAAAATGGAAATTCCATGGAAATGAGTGTTTGATATGGTTTTTTTTCCATGGAAAATCAATCCCCCCCCCACGCGTGCACCAATTCTTCAAAATGGTGGAATGGTGGGAAAATGGTTTCCATGTTTGGTTTTTGTTTATTTATTTATTATTATTTTTTGGCAATGGACGCAAATTTTATCGCCAATTGTAAAAAAAAATTTCTCTTTAATAGATAATTTCCACAAAAAACAAAGCTAAACGAACACCAAAACATCCAAAATTTAAATATTTTCCACGTGGAAAATTATATCAATCAAACACAATTAGTTACAATTACCAGTAAAACAAATTTTGGGCAATTCAATTCCCTTTCTTTCCGCCCAAATTTCACGTTTGCAATCAAACGGACCCTTAAAGCAATTGTTCTATGTTCTTGCAAAGCATACATTACAGCCTGCACAATAATTTTTATGCATTATAAGTAACGGGTTAAATGCATTGTGGGTCACCCAACTTTGAGTGTAGTTGCGTCCAGATTGCTCATCTTCAATTTGGTGGAGTCAAGTCATCCAACTTCGATTTGCTTGCAAATCTGGTCACTTTATCCAGTTTAGTTTAACTAAAGTAATATGTTTACTTGGATGTTAAAGTTAATGGATAACCGATGTTTAATACCATGCTAGAAAGTTGTTTTTTTGTTTTTTTGAGATCGGTGATGTGCATTGTTGAGTGAAGTGGACATACATTTAATTCATATTTCATCCATTAGTTTTAAAGTTTAGGTCATTATATTATGTTAGTTAAATTGACGGGGACAGTGGATTGCAAGAGAATCGAAGTCGCATTATATGATTGCACCAAAATGAAATTGAGTTATCTGATTGCACCACAGAATCAAATGAAGCCACTAAAGCATCACCCACAGATACAACAAAGATTTTAATTCCAATAAATGTACCAACAAGGATTACACCGAAAAAGTTATAATCTGAAATTAGAAAATTGGGACAAATGCAGTATTGTGCAAACCAAACAATTCAGTGTTGCCATATATATTACAAAAACTTTTCACCACACATTTTATCAAGTTTTATCAAAATTTATTAATAATCTAATTTTAATCTCTACCGAACTGGGACTTATTGTTGCAATTTTGAATGGAGGTGTTTAAATTTGGGTTACAAGCAATAATTAACATATGCAAATGGTTTAGAGGATGAGTCAAGTGAGATCAATGTCTAATTTAAGTGAAGTCTTACCAAATCAACAAGCTATGTTCAAGTAGAATCACAATATAAAGAAAATTTGACAATCGTTAAAAGTTCTCTAAGCCATTGTTTGGCTCAACTAAAAATCTAGATTAAAATTGAAGTTAAAATTAATAATTAATTTTAATCACATATTTCATAAGTTTCACATCTCTTTAACTATAAATCCTTTAACTTTTATCAAAATTTACAAAAAAATGATTTTTATCTAAACCAAACATGAGCTTAACGGGTTGTTAAATTTTTGAACTCTTAATTTATTTATAATCAATCTCAAGCAATATCAAAACTATTTTTGAAATAAAAAATTCATATAACGATATACAAAAACACATTAATAAATTATAAAATTCACCCACAATCACACAAATCATAGAAATATATTCTAATCTTTTATCGAAATTTATAATTTTACGCTCTAAAATCAACTACAAGTCTAAGTATATTTCATAGGTGATATATTCGATATTTTTTAGGTGAAAATGGTAATGGAGCACTTCATGACTACCACAATGTTAATGGGGGCTCTATTTTTAATTTTGTATTATGCATTACTTCATGTTTTATTTTTTATTTTTTTAGGAAGTTAAGAGTAGTTGAATTTTGTATTATTGGGTAAATAAAATCAATTAGTGTTCCTCACTTATAGGTGAATATATACAAGGGCAAAATTCGTAAATACAAATGTTACAAAAAACAATTTTGAAAATAACAAACTTACTAATGATGTTCAAAAAATTAAGTGGCCACATTTTGCGACTCTGATAAAATATTGTGACGAACATGACGCATTCACATTTCCAAAAATGATCTCTCAACTTTTTTAACCTTCATATCAACTCAAGTTTTTCCAGGAACGAAGCATTTGCATTTCAAATGCCTTTCAAGTTTTGAAGACTTTTTACCACAATAATGACTATGGTAAGAAAATTTTGGAGTTATTTTGTATATTCATAAGATTAGAGATTCGTGCAACTTGAGTTGAAAGTCCAGTCGAGCATGAATACTCAAAAGACTTGCGCAAATACACGATGAAGCATGCAATGCATATGATAGTTTTCATGAACTTTAGCTGTAATGATATATAATAAACTTTGATTGTGATTGAGATCACTAACTAGATCTTATTTCCAAGATATACAAGAGAAAAAACAAGTTCTTTATGCCGACTAAGAAATTTGATTGAGCTCACTAATATTTTAGATTCGATCCAAGTGTAGATCAATTCAATGTCTTTATGAAGTTAAAAATAAGACGGTAAATGGAGAGATCATGCTCGCATTCAATTGTTATCTAGATATACACTTGTTATTTAAACATAATTTTTTTTGGATAAATTAGATTTTATCCATATTCAATTCTTAGAGCATCTTCAATGCATTGTTATCTAAATGGTACATATGACCGTGTTAATGTATAATAAATAGAAATAATGAATTCCTGTATCTTTTATTTTCTTAAATAAAAATAATTCACGTCTAAATCAGAATAAAAAATATAACAAGAAAACATTAATTTTATTAAGTAATTCGGTGTAACAAAGTTCATAATCTAGACAAAGCTCTAGACATCGTTTATTTTTTCACGTCACATTACCATGATGGGTGTCAAGTGGCATTTGAGATAATTTTTTTTAGACAGCGTCCATGACACAATTTTTGAGTCAATCAACCATTGTATTGAGACACTCTTTATTATACATACTTCCATAATTTAATGTTAAACTCTGTTTATAAACACTCAAATTATTTTTTTGTTAATTAATTTCGAGGAATTCGCAAGTATCATACATTTATATAGATCTTCATCAATAATTTAAATATTAGCCCTTGTTTGATTTAGCAAAAAATCAATTTTTTAGTATATTTTGATAAAAAATAATGAAATATGTGAATAAAAATTGTGAATTTCGATTGAAATTAAATACTAATTTTAACTTAAATTTTAATCTATTTTTGTATCGAACCAAATAGCGCCTAAATTTCAGTATCGGTGCAGTGCACGTTTCATTTTTAAGCATGGCATTCTCGTAATTCTCAATTGCTCACCCACCGAGAGATAGCGTAGCCGAGCCGATCTGAGCCGCCTATATTTACTCCCCTCAGACCGCGGCTCCTTTTTTCTTCTCCGATCACTGTTACTCTCATTTTCCTTCGAAAGAGCTAAACATAAAAACAATTTCTCTCCCTCGATTTTCGTTTTCCCTTCTACGATGGAAGAAGACAAATCATTTTCCTTTCCCTCACTCGAGGAAAACAATCATGGATGGCAAAAAGTCACTTATGCCAAAAAACAGCGCAAATCTCAACCCGGAAAACCCAATTCGGATCCTTCTAGAGTTGCACCCAATGGATCCACGGGCGTTTTCCAAAATCTGGAAAAGCACGCGGAGGAGCGACGCCGGAAATTGGAGTCGCAACGCGCCGCCGCGATTTATGACGACGAGGACGATGTGCCGGTCAGATCGAAGAAGCAGTGGGGAGATGATGAGAATGAGGACGATGCAAGTGATGTTGATCGTAATGCGAAGGAGAATAATGCCGCAGAGAAGAATAAGAAAGAAAAGCCTAAGAAGGAGAAGAAGCCTAAGGTTACAGTGGCGGAGGCAGCTGCGAAGATCGATGCCTCTGATCTCGCGGCATTTCTCTCCCATGTTTCGGTAATTTTTTTCAATCTTAATTTATTATTTCGTTCTCGTTTCGATATAATTTTATTGAATTTTGATTTGATTTGCGATTTGTTGGTGTTCAATTGATAGGGATCGTATGAAGGGCAGCAGGACATACAATTGATGAGGTTTGCTGATTATTTCGGGCGTGCATTTTCTGCTGTCAGTGGATCGCAGTTCCCTTGGTTTAAGTTGTTCAGGGAGTCTGCATTGTCAAAAATTGCTGAAGTGAGTTGCATTGTTTTCTTTTTATGCTAGTATTTGTTTTTGAGATCTACTATCTAGAAATTTTAGAAAAACTCAAGCTTTAATTGATTTCATACGCAAAATAGCAAACATATGACTGTGTGCACATATATGGTCTGTGCATTTATTAGCAAATTTCTAGTATTCAGAAACGCATCCTTGCATGAATTCTGTTTTTTTTTTCCTTTCAGAAATGGGGATTAGTCGATGGTTGAAAAGACATTGATGGGTTGTTTAACTTTCGTATTTTTATTTGCTAATGTGCTAACAAGTTCAAACAAATGGATTTTTTGCCAATGGTACTGATTTGCAAAACGTTGATTTGAATGTTATATGCAAATAGCTGATCTGCAAGATCATGATTCAGATTATAGCTCGTATTGCTTTATGTACTTAAAAAGTTGCATTCTTTTTTGACAAATTTATTCTAGCTTTGTATTCATGTATTTATAAATTGCATGTCTGTGTATGACATTGAATTCCATGAGATCCTGATGTAATTTCTTCTTTTGATTCTTCCAATAGATGATAGCCAGGTTCTGTAGTTTTGAATTTTTATTTATTTATGTTTGCTAATTCTGCTCCTAGCTTTTTCTTTATAATATTGTATTTTACTTTCCTATGAAAACGTGCTAGTTCTATGCAGTCTGGTTTCTGGAATTTAATCATCATGACTTGATATCACCACTACCTCGTAGTTTCTACTGCTTTTAATTTTTCTCTTTTTTTATAGTTAGAGAGTGTTTGATTCACTTTATTTTTCAAGGAAAATGTCATTTTTCTACCCAAATTTTTACTTTTTGGACGTTTGATTTAGAATTTTTTTTATAAAAAATATTTCTCAACTTTTGGTCATGTGACCATATTTTCTTCAAAAACAAGAAAAACATTTTCTCTAAGGAGGGGTGGTTTTTATTTTCTAGGTTATTTACTCACTCTCATCTATTCCCTCTCTCTCATCTTCCCATCAATAAGAAATAGTCAAGTGTAATATTTTTTAGATTGAAAACTAAATTAATCAAATATATTTAATTAATAATTTAATAGCCCAGAATTTATTTTTTTTCATAAAAATTCCATGTTCGCAATCAAACACACCCTTAGTTCTTCGTGGTTATAATTATTTTATTTCTTCTCTTCTTTGAAGCACCTTTGCACAAGCATTGCTTATGTCAACTTTGGTCAACAGAATGTTGACTTCATTTTTGCCAAGATTTTTAAAATATTACTATGAATGCTGAAAGCACATGCTATAAAGAAAAGCTTTCTAGAACTTTACCATAACCCTGTTTATCGACAAGATTCTTAAGTTTGTTTGTAGGAAAGCAAGATTTCTAAGTTTCTTGTGGGACAATAAATGCAGGGAAGTTTTATTGTCCAGCTTACGAAATGCATATGAAGGTTAAATAGCTGAATTTCTAGTATTTCATTTCTTTTTCCCCTCCTAACACTACCCATAATGCCTTTTTTCTATTAAGAATAATGCTACTTCTACATAAGGAGTTATATAATGGTTTACATATGGATGTTGTGTGATTGGGAGAGTTTTTTTCTTATTTGTTTGAAAAAATTCTGACCTAATCACATGTCACTACATCATGTATGTGCAAACCATTATGTACACATAGCATAACTGTTTTACTACTATGCACTTCTAAGTTCTCTTGACATATCATCGATGGTTCTGAATAATATAGTTTGGCGATCTGGGATTTTTGCACTTGGATTGTCTATCATGAAAGTTTGAGTTTGACTTTGACATGGCTTTCTTCGAATAATACAAAGTTCTTAGGGTCTACTTTGTTGATTTCCAACAAACAGGTACCTGTCTCTTATATTTCTGAAGCTGTTTACAAGATTTCTGTTGACTGGATCAACCAACATTCATACGAGGCTCTTGGGTCCTTTGTGTTGTGGTCATTGGATAGCATTCTTGCCGACGTGGCACACCTGCAGACAGGGTCTAAGGGCTCAAAGAAAGGAGGGCAGCCAACATCTTCAAAGTCCCAGGTAGATGTCTATAGTATATATATTGTTCCTTTCCCCAACTAAGCCCATGTTTGAGCCTCACTATTTCAAAACTCTTTTTTCATCAAATTTATTTTCAATCACATATTCTCCCAATAAAATAATTATACACGTAAACTCAAAATTTTTTCCTACTTTTTAAACACGCATTCTCCAAATTATCATTATTACAAAATCTATTTTTTCAACAAAATGGGGCTCAAACAAAGGCTAAATATTGTGTCTTTACTTTTAACATTCGATTACATCTTTAGCTTTACAATCAAGTTTAATGTTGATGGTGGATGCGCGTGTGGGCTTTTGTTTTAACGCATGTTTGGATTTTTTGAAATATTTCGAGGCAATGACATGGAAAATGTGAAAGGATTCGAATTCTGATTTCCTTTCTCTGAACGTTTTTCTGCTCCATCCCTTTTCTACATTGCTGATAACATTTTGCCATGCGTTTTTCAGTTTATTGGAGAGCATAGCCCCAGTGATTATTTTACTTTCGAAATGTGGGGAACGTTTGGGTATTGTACTTCAAATTGCTTGAATAAGTTAGTGATCTTTCTTGTCTGATTTCCCATTTCTATTCTTTCAAATCTTATAAATGCTATGGCTAATTTATGAACTTTTTGCCGCCCTGTATAAGCTTGTTGCATATATTTTTGTTTGTATATCAATCAAATCCCTATTTCTCTCTTATCTTGTGAATTTTGAGTAGTTTCTCCTCAATCTTGTCGCGAGCTATCTCCACTTCCCCTGCCGTTGCTGTGATATTTTTTTTTTTTGGTTAAAAACTGGTTGAATGCTAGGTAATTTTTCACTGTTTGACAGTTTTTCTATTTTGTAGATTGTGATTGTCGCAGTAATTTATTCACATCTTAATTGAATTCATGAGCAGAACTTTATGAGTACCCATGTACACAGAAAGTATAATTGGAAAAATTGGAAGATGTCTTGGTATGAGGATTGCTTTGGATTATTGATTTGGAAAATGTTCTTGGTGGTTTTTGAGACACAGTTGTTCAAATGAATTTACATGGTATTCATCTTGGTGCTTTTATTTAGAAAAAATTGTAATCTGCAGCTAAATGGATGCTTGAGTATTATAAATCTATAGGCACTACTAGAATGATCATATTTTATTACCTCCTTCACGCACACACAACACAGAACAAAAGTCAACTGCCATCCATTACATGCCTGGTTTTCTCCGTCTCGGGAAAATTCAAGTGGTGCGCTGTTTACTCAAATGCTGACATAATACTTTTTTTTTTCACTCTCTGATCATAGATCACTGTTTCCCATTAATTTATAATTAATTTTTGTCCACCCCTCCCACTTTCAATCCAGTGTTACTATGCTAAATTGTTTGATCAATTTAAATCTTTGTACTGGACTGATAATATATGGTACTTATTGTTCATTTGCAGGTTGCGATCTTTTTAGTATTAGCTATGGTGTTAAGGCGGAAACCCGATGTTCTAATCAATCTATTGCCAAGATTGAGGGAAAACTCAAAGTATCAAGGACAAGATAAGCTTCCTGTGATATTGTGGATGATAGTTCAGGTGATTGCTCAAAATAGGCATCCACTTCTACATCTGCGGCACTCTTGGGTTTCTTTAGTTCTTGTGAATTTTGTAGTCAAATTTGAAGTTGATCCTTTATGTGCAGGCCTGTCAAGGAGATCTTGCCGTAGGATTGTACTTGTGGGCACATCATATTTTGCCTATACTTGGAGGCAAATCAGGGTCTAATCCTCAATCTAGGGATTTGGTTTTGCAGCTTGTGGAAAGGTTTGGTACATTTTCTTTTCTTTCTAACACAACACTCGCGCTCTTTTATCTTTTCATTTGTTCCATTAATTGACAAATTTACTCGTCCTTGTATCAGAATTTTGTCTGCACCAAAAGCTCGTACTATATTAATAAATGGTGCTGTTAGAAAGGGAGAGCGCCTGATGCAACCTGCAGCACTTGACTTGCTGTTACATGTAACCTTTCCCGCATCTTCTGCACGAGTCAAGGTAGGAGTTACTACTTGCTAGGGGCTTCTACAATATAACAGTGGTGGCTAGTATTCTCTCTGGTTCCGTTCTCCTTTGTACCTATGTTTGCTCAAGTGTCTTCCTTATCTCGTGGTACATATTTCAGGCCACTGAAAGATTTGAGGCTATTTATCCAATTCTTAAAGAGGTTGCTCTTGCTGGTTCTTCTGGAAGCAAGGCAATGAAGCAAGTCTCCCAGCAAATGCAGACTTTAGCTGTTAAAGAGGCTGGAGAAGGTTAGTTCAACATCAAAGTGATATTTTATCATCTATCCTTTGTTTGGCTTGGATAAAAATTAGATTTTTAGCAGATTTTGATAAAAGTTGGTGAAATGTATGGTTTAAATATTGATAAAAGTCGTGGGGTGTCATGAAATGGATAGTTGAAATGAGTTTGGAGAAAAATGAATTTTAAGAAATGGAGACCAAATATCGTCTGAAAATATATAGATAATAAGTCTATAGTTTATAGTAATTAGTGAGTTTGACAGATGGTGCTTTGCAGGGACCCCAGAGCTATCCCGTGAAGCAACTGGCATATTTCTTTGGTGTTTGACTCAGAATGCTGAGTGTTACAAGCAGTGGGTAAGCTTTTTTTTACTCTACTCAAGATTAATAATATTTAGATTCTGGAATGTCCTACTACAATAATATGGTTGGACTGAAAACTGTAAGGCTGTCCATTGTGCTGCAATGTTGTGCACATTTTTTTGAAGGCTCAGTTTGTACTCTTTGCTTACGAAGATGCTTAAAGGGTTTTGGTCTTAGTGCCCTGCTACTTTGGTCAATGTGTATGCAGTTTACCTTCTAAAATTTAATATTACCTTGCTCCTCTGGTGAGACTGTAGCCATATATAATCTGTGATGCTATAATTTTTTATTTGAACAGGACAAGATTTATATGGATAACATAGAGGCTAGTGTTGCTGCCTTGAGGAAGCTTGCTGAGGAATGGAAGGAGCTTTCAGGAAAACAGTCCTCTCTTGAAGCACTTAGGGGATGTCTAAAAAGTTTCAGGGAAAAGGTTTGTGGCTTGTATATTTTTCTAATACTTTTTGTCATTACTAGCTAGCAGTGAGCTTTTAAAGATGTTACAGAATAATGTCTTAACTTCATTTACAATTCTTGCATTTTATATGTACTTGTGAAGTATAAGCTTGGAATTCATTGAACTTGCTTATTTTAACGGTCTCTGTCAACAGAATGAGAAAGCATTAAATGGTGGGGTGGATGTTTCTCGCCAAGCTTTCTTCAAGGATGCAGATAAATACTGCAAGGCAGTATTAGGAAGGCTATCACGTGGTCATGGTTGTGTGAAAACTGTGACCTTTGCTATTGTATTGGCCGTGGGAGCTGCCGTGATGTCTCCAAGCATAAAGGAATGGGATTGGAACAAGTTTTCATTTATGTTCGATGTCCAGCAGATGTTCTGAGCAAATTTCAAGCAAAATCTGAGGTATCTGAGACATTGGTTTTTTTATCCTTCACATGGGAAAATTAATTATATTATACCAAAATAAATCGGCAGAAAATCTAGGTCACGAGTCACAATGGGATTACTCCCAAGTAGAATATAGTTGGAAGGGTTTCACCGTTTTAAAGAAGCAACTTTAGTTCATTATCTGGAACTGATTTCGTGCTTTTGTTTTTTGTTATTATTATTATTTTTTTAAATTTTTGGCTGTAGGGGATAGATAATCCTTTTATGTTACTTAGAACTATCCTCTTCAGTTTCGGCAAAATGAGCACACAGATACATGTACTTTTGTCTTGTTGTAATGACTATTCAGAAATGATAGGAGGAGCGCATGATTTACCTGTTATATTTTGTTTTAGTTTTGGTTTCAATTTCGAACATGTGATAATTGTATCTCAAATAATCATCATAGGCTCTTCCAGTGAATTGATACAATTAGTATATAAATTGCATGGCATAACATATCTCAGTTTGCCTTCATATATTATAGCATGATGAACCTGGGGATTGAAGATTCACTAAGGATGATCTCAAAATCTTACTAGAAAAAGAATGACATTTTGCGTTGAAAATTCAAGTACGAGTTCAAGTCGTCAAGCCTCTGTCATAGGAGAGAACATTGAAATAAGTTTGTATCGGTAACTATACATTTGCATAACTGGCAGTGATAAATATAAGTTGGGAGTGTGATAAAATTTATTCGTAGTCTTCAGGTTGAGCCCAAGGATACTTCAAAAATCCGCCCTTAATTTGTGAAGGATTTTGTGGCGTAGACCAAGGGTACTTCATATCTGGATCTCGTGGGAATTTCCTGAAGTTGAGAAACGGTGCCCATAGCAACACACTGGACAACAACAAATACATACTATTGTTATTATCAAAGTGATTGATTTTCATGTAAAGTTTCATGAAAGACATATAATACATGTTAGAGTTGAACAAGTTAATAGACAAATATAATTATTCGTAAATAAGGAGACGAACAAATAGAGTGATCCCTCTCGTGTAGATGGGGGAGGACGAACTTCCCTACTTCCCTATTAATGCACTACTTCCTTTTCTTTGTTTAAGGCTCTTTTCTTTTGTAGTCATATGCTTGTGTGTTCTTGTTATCAAGGATGGAGATCACCTGTTTGACGTTAGTAGGGACAAAATGAAAGTAAAGAAGAAAGCGGAAGGTTGTGTTCAAGTTTCAGAATAGGATAAAGAAGGAAAGTAAGATCTACAAAAACACAACCTTCGGTCATATAAACGAGTTTATATCATATTAAGTTCAGCCAACTTGATAATACTTTCCGACATTTTGGTCGTATAAACGAGTTTATAGCATATTAAGTTCAGCTAACATGTCAGCAGTCAAGTTTAAGCATCAACGAGCCTAAGAAATTCCCCTTGCCCCACCTCTATTTGTGGCATAGCTGCAGCCAACCTGATAATACTTTTTCATGAAGAAACTAGAACTTCCTTCTTTGTTCTAACAAAACTTCAAAAAATAAATAGGAGGACAATATCATTTTAGTTATGCGCAAACGACGGAATTGGATCCGCACATACCTTAATTTGTTTGGGTACATTTGCTCTTAAAATTACTCACAACTCTTTTCTCCATAATGTTCATTTAGGAGGGAAATGGGGTCAATTTGTGATACTTCTCTATTCGAAGAATTCCTCTCTGACTAATAAGTACTAGAACTAACATTCCTGTTATCGCCTCGATCGGTTATATCAGTAAGGAAATTCGAAGACTTCATTTTGTTTAATGCAGCATCAACGGTTAAGACAAACTAAGTGTATTTTTTTATTCGTTTGAAATCAGGCATAATTCATAAGCATAACATTTATGAAAATTGATGCAGGAAAGTAAAAAGGGCCAGTTACTTACCCCGGAAAGAACATAAAAACAAACATGAATTGAAAATACATCTCCAACAAGTTCCTCTTGTACCATCTGGTCCTAAGCCAGTTCATAATTATTGGCTGCAAGTTTTTGTTCAGTTAATGCAATTATAATCAAGAACTCGTATCGATCATGTTTGATATACAATATTAGATGACTTTCACTCACTGGAGAGACAATGAAGTACAGGAAAGCTGAAATTCCCAACTGAATCAAAACCCATAAAAGATCTTCTTCTTCATTCACTCCTGTTACAGCAAGAGCAGGATCTGCAACCTGTATCCAAACAATTTCTGGAAAGTTTAGCACAATAACATGGAAAATTAAACAAACAAATATTAGTTTCTCACAGTTGCTAAAATCGTTCCAACTTGAATAGCCAAACCCGACTGCTTAATGCAGAAATTTCTTATATTCTTTGAGCAGATTCTTGAGCTTGCCTGTCATTAAAAAAAAAAAAAAACATAAAAATTCATGATAGTTTAGGTTTGGGAATATATTTGTAAACAAATGTCTGATAAAGATTATAAAACCTGCTTGGAATTGAAATTCTGGGTTTGGTTTTGCTTACAAGAAATGAAGAGAGAAGGATTTGATGAATGGTGGGAAGGAAAGAGAGAAGGCAAAGCCTTGGGGATGAATGAGGAACTCATATCTGATTCTCAGCCAATTGTGCCGTTACGCTTATCTCTTTGATTTTCAGGTCGAAATTTCTCTTTCTTTTCCTTTATTACAAGAAATTGTGAAAATGCAATAGTTTAATAATAACAATAATGAATATAATAAAAATGGCCAGCCTAGTTCAATTTAAATAAAACCATATATTTAAATTTAATTCTAACAAATAAATAAGAATGGACATTTTAATTTATATAAATTAGCCCATTCAATTTGATTCCAATTTAAAGTTGGTTTGACTTTGGGAATGTTGATGCCAAGTAGTGTTGTGTTACTTTTTGATCAACTTTAAGAATTTAGGAACTTAATTTTCTGCCAAAATAAAGAAAATAATGATACTAGTCAATCATTGAAAGAATGAGGCGTAGTGTTCCAAAATTCTTCAATGCTAAAATTGTCGAGGTCAAAGTAGCAAGAATTGCATACTTCGATAATGGAAATGAACCTTTTATATAGAATTTTGAAGAGTCAATACCGTTTTAGCCACTTCAATCTGTGACGTTATATAACAATTTGACATATTCAAGTAATTTTCCTTACTCCTTTTCTGTCATTGATGACGATTTATCCGCCCAATCATGACTTAGACTAGACCCAGTACGCATTCAATTATTAGGACGATAAATACTTTAGTTTAAATTCCATAATAATGAAGTATCTTATTAGACTTTCGAACTGAAGGCATTCTTAGGTTAGCTATCTAAAGTTTGGTCTCTTAACTTGTGTTCGATTTGAGATTTTAGCTTATGTATGCTGATCTAAAGGTCTATTCTGACTATTAAATTGAATTTTGATTTAAGTTCTATAATTATTTTTTCATAATATCATGCCCACCCAAGGCTTATCCCAAATAAATCTGAGATATTTTCCAGTAGGGGGAGCAGTCACAAGATATCATGGTTATCCTCAACTACCTCTCCATCACCAGACCTCACATTATAGCTTCCTCTTTACCAAACGACACGCCCCCTTCACTTCCTCATCCCAATTCACTTCCAAGAACAAATAATTCAACCCCACCACAATTTCATCAACAAGAAAAGCTAAAGCGAAAGCAAGGGCAGCCTTCTGTTGCAGAAATTGAAAGGGCTATCGGTGCTGGCATTTTTCGAGAAAATGACACTAACAGGTAAAACAAGGACCCATATTTTCTATCCATTATATTTTTGATGTTTTGTGGGTTTTTTTTTTAATTGGAACTGTGTATTGTTTTGAATGTTTAGGGTGTCGGAAGTGAATAAGCATTTGTTTGATAGTATATTGGTGAATTCTGTTGGGAAGGATGAAGGGTCTGTGGAGAAGAAACTGCGGGAGACTGGAGAATGGATCACTGATCAAACCGAAAGAACTTCACGCTCTTCGGGTAATTGTGTATTTTTCTACTTTTAGATGAAGTCTAGGAAATGTAGTATTTGTTGGAAAATATTAAGTGCATAAATTATATTCAAATAACTAACTTTGTGCTTGCGTAAAATTTGAAAGAATTTGGACTTAATGAAACCGAATATGAAATGTAGAAACACGAAATGCATGAATATGAATTTGGTCAAGTCAAGATTTTGACTTTTCTCCCTAAGACGATGATGTCCTACATGGGTGCTAACAACTTTACCATATTTGTCTTCAGTGGCGAGTCCAGGATAATAAGTCAGCTAGGACGATCGCTGATGGCCGCAATAATAAAATTGTTTATTAATATTTAATTAAATAATGTTAAAAAAATTTCAATCAATATATAAATGCACTAAAATGTGAAAAAAATCATATGCATTTGAAAATATAATCCAATACAATATAAAATAATAAGGAAATAAAAT